>JBAMBJ010001887.1:0-85166 GCA_037043495.1 Drosophila recens | reverse complement strand
AAATTACATCATAAATTTTTTATTTCTATATATAAAATACATGACAAGGTTATATTAATGAATAAATATGACACGTATATAGAGAAAACGAATATGGCCACATTTAAATAGCAATCACGTTCGTTCGTTATAAAAAAATACAACATTTTTTTATACATATAATTCACCAAATATATACATATTAATTCGTTCAAAAATATCTTTTTATTTTCACATACTTAATATAAATTTTTCACACGTGCACTATTTAAATTCAATATAAACTGAATAAAAATTTATTTTATTTTGATCACAAATTGATAATTTATCACTGTTTGCATATATGTGTGTTAAATATTATATTAAATAAAACCTTTACCCTGCCGATGGGTTACTTCAAGGAATATAATATCTACGGTTTGCAACTTTCTCCGTCGAGGCAAACAGCCGGCAACTAAGCGACTCAAGCTCTCCATCAAAGTTGACCATCATCCGTTTAGATATATGATATGAAATAAATAATAAATTAATAAAATTTATTCCACATCTCTAATCGGGTTGTTGATTTGTTTTTGGTTATCGTGCTGCTGAAAACTTAGAGTTACTTCTTTATGTATATATTGAAAAATTCAATATACCTTGGCTCTTTTCCTCCCTCATTAACTACAGACACGAAAGGGTTGTGTTTTTATCCGCAAGCCAAGTGACCCAGCGATTGAGTACACAAATGCGAATAGGTATTATATGCATATTCAATACACATAATAGATGAGCACACACTGCTCATCATGTATAGGTTTTTTGCCACAATTTCTCAAATTCCATCATTTTTCAAAAGGCAACCTCTTCCCTTATACTTTGCATGTACTATATTAATAATACTTTATTATACTTCATTATTTTTGCACCACATATTATAAATAACCTATGCCGGCAAGACAACACTCCACAGTTATATGATTTTTGTATTTTTAAAATTTTTCATATAACTTGCCTTGCGCGACACCACTCCACTATATAGGTTTCTTGCCACAATTTCTCAAATTCCATCATTTTTCAAAAGGCGACCTCTTCCCTTATACTTTGCATGTACTATATTAATAATACTTTATTATACTTCATTATTTTTGCACCACATATTATAAATAACCTATGCCGGCAAGACAACACTCCACAGTTATATGATTTTTGTATTTTTAAAATTTTTCATATAACTTGCCTTGCGCGACACCACTCCACTATATAGGTTTCTTGCCACAATTTCTCAAATTCCATCATTTTTCAAAAGGCGACCTCTTCCCTTATACTTTGCATGTACTATATTAATAATACATTACTATACTTCATTATTTTTTAACATATGCAATATACTTAACTTACCGCTTCAGTTATGTTGTTTACGCAACACGAGCTAACACTTAACTAAAACGCAAAAGAAAAACTGCAAGAAATACACACAAAAAGGGTTGCAACCCATACAAAATGTAGCTGATCGAGTTTTTTTGTACACTGCAATAACTGCTGCAAAACCCTATGACAACCCTACAAAAGTGAATACAAACAAAGAAACAAAGAAAAAATCCAAGCAGCGTTTTCTGCAGCAGAACACAGTGTCAAACTCAAGCAAACGAGCGAACTCATAGCGGAGTTTGCTGCGGGGATTTCACATTTAGAGACGATCGATTCTGACTACAGAGCGCGCTAATGAAAGTTTGCAGAATCAGGGATGTGCAACTTAAATCTGAAGCGTTCTGTACAGCGGCCGTATAGAATTCGTTCACCACATGACTGAATTCCCGGCTGGGATCTTTAGAAGCTTTGCCTTTTGTTATGCATGTCCATACACACACACACACACACACACACATACACGTATACAGGCATACATGTCTGCATTTGTTTTTGCACTTTGCTTTTTGTCGCCTTCTTTAGCTGTTGTTGCTTTGCTGTTGTTGTTGCCTCGCTTTTGGTGCCAATATGTCTGCCACAGCACAATCCAATTGTATTTCAACTTATGCATGTATGTATGTCTGTGTGTGGGTGTACATGTGAGCTTTTAAGTGAGTGTCGCTCTGTCTATCCCCGTCTCGCTCTCTCTCTCTCTGTCGTACGCTACACGTCCGCAGATAACTGACAAAGCAACAACTACAATTACCATGGCGAAACAACAAACAAGAGCATAAAGATAACAAAACATCAAAGTTCGTGTTCAGCATAGAGGTAAAAATAAAACAAACACAAAGTGGTCGACTATGAAATACCCTGCACTCAAGTCGAATTCCAACTCAATGTTTAAAAACTTCGAGATAACAAAGCTAAATTATAAAAAAAATGCTTAAGATAAGTTGAAATATCATTATTACATTGTATATTAAAAATTTTAATTAATTTTGTTTAATTAAAAAAAAAAACTCTCAATTTAATGGGTATGCGTATTCCAAGACTATGTAAAGTGCTTCAGTACTTCTAAAGATAATCTAATTCTAAACACACATTATCGGAAAGTCTTATCAAAATTCAAGTTCATTCCTCGATTACAAGTAGCTTAGAAAATAATCTCTATTTAATTATTTAACTAATCTTATCGATTCTGATTAGCTAGTCAGCAGTCAGCTGGAGGTTTATCGACTTATCGACGCTGCTGTTGAAAATAGTTTTGTAACTCAAAGCGAACATCAAAGTTGCAGAAAGTCAACAACGCTCCCAAGATGCCCGAAATACGCCCCCTGTCGGCCAGCTTGCAGCGAACAGCCATCGAGGAGCTGAACGAGGTTCCCGATCGCCTCGATGCGGACATTTTGGCACTGCGGACTTGGATTAAGCAACAGCCACATATGCGATCCCGCAGCGACGATCAGTTTCTGGTTTCCTTCCTACGCGGCTGCAAGTTCAGCCTGGAGAAGACCAAGTCCAAATTGGATAAATACTACACGCTTCGCACTCAATTTCCCGAGTTTTATACTATTCGCGATGTGGACAGCCAGCGTATCCATGAGTTGCTAAAATTGGGGTGAGTCTATCCAATAGATAACATATTATTAGGATAAACTTAAAAGCTTATAGGTAAACGGATAAACTTCTGAATGAATGACAAACGAATAGACGGATAGGTTGCCCGATGAACCGAACGGATAAACAGACGAATGAATGAATAAATGAATAGGGAGAATGAACAGACGAATGAACTGACAAATGAACAGGCGGATATATAGAAAAATTAACTATCGATGAACAAACGGGTAAACTAAAGAATGAACTGGCGGATGAATTGGCGAATGAACTGTCGATGAACAGACGGATGAATGGGCTATTGAATGGGCTGATGAACATATGAATAAACGGGAGAATATTTAAATGAACAGATGGACGGATTAACAGGCGGATGAATAACTCGATGAACAGTGGAATAAAAGTCGAATGAACCAATAGATAATCCTAAAAGAATTCTGATGCTAGTATTCCTATGACAAATCAAAATCTTCTTGAACCATAAATTGTTCACTCTAGAGATGTTGTACTGTACTACTAACTCCAGCTTTCTCTCGTAGGGTGGGACTTCGACTGCCGATACCATTAAATGAGGATGGACCCCGTCTCATCTATGTGCGGCCGGGTTGTTATCCGGCGGATAAGTACACCTTTGAGGAGATTATGGGCGTGTCAAATGCCCTGAATGGTCTGAGCATTCAGTACGATGACCACGCCGTAATCCATGGCTACCTGGTCATTTTGGACTTTACCGATTATACGGCAGCACATCTGCTGCAGATGACGCCGAGCACGCTGAAGAAGATGTCCAGATTCGCGGAGGATGCACTCCCGGTGAGGGACAAGGGAACTCACATGATCAATGTTAACGCCACCTTCGAGATGAGCTTCAATCTCCTGCGATCGACGATGTCAGCCAAGCAGCAGGAACGTGTAAGTATATCATCTTAACTTGTGAATATTCCTACAGTTCCCATTCTCCACAATTCTCACATAGATCTCGGTGCATGGCAGCAACTTGGAGTCGTTGTATGCGCACATTCCCCAACGGTATCTGCCCACACACCTGGGCGGAGAGCAGGGCACCATTGAGGAGTTGAAAGAACACTCGTGGAACATCTTCATGCAGTGCCAGGAATACCTGAGGGAGGAGGCGAACTATGGCATCGATGAGAACCTACGTCCAGGGGGAAAGTGCAACGATTACAACAGCATCTTTGGCGTTGACGGATCGTTTCGCAGATTGGACTTTGATTAAAATCAAAGAGGAAAAGTTCCTTAGATATATTCTTCAAAAATTGTGAATTGGGTTCAGACTTAAAACTAGAATACACCTGCAAATTGTTTCAATATTTTGCTAATAAATATACATGAAGAATCTTTTACTTTTCATTATTTAATGCATTTCCATTTCCATTTGGTTTTGCATGAATGGGGAACATTATTAACGCCCACGTAATACACAAATCGGTGCAAATTTATGGGAATTCCAAGTCTCTCGATTTGTTGTTG
Source organism: Drosophila recens (assembly GCA_037043495.1). Lineage (NCBI taxonomy): Eukaryota > Metazoa > Arthropoda > Insecta > Diptera > Drosophilidae > Drosophila > Drosophila recens. The sequence continues at coordinate 80,687 of JBAMBJ010001887.1, read as the reverse complement.
TTTGTTAAACAAGTCTATACTACCATACCATACCGTATATCAACTGTATAATCCGTTGCATATAGCAACTCTTCAATGAAATTATGTGATTACGAATCATTCGCGCCGCCGGCCATTCACCTATCACAACGCCCACGACGAGGCGCCACCTGCCGGTCGTCTTTGTGTGCCAAAAATAAATTTTTGCAAATGATAAACAGAATATTGGGGAACCATACATACATATTTCTATTTCTTCAGAGTCATTCTTAAATTCTTTTCAATATACATAACTCTCAGTCTTTTTATAAAAGTACTATACTTATGTTTACTATCGAACTACATATTATATTATTATTTATATTTAATAATTAATTTATTTATTTAATACTTCTCTTTCTACTAAATTATATCTACTTATCTGTAAATTCCCTTTATCATTTTTAGTTATTTTATTATTGCTGCAATAAATTTCATCTAGATCTTTTGCAATAAACAAAGTTTTTCAGTTTTCGGCCTTCGGTGCTTGGGGCTTTTTTTTCTTTTAAGGGAAAAGGGGAAATTACTGATAGAAAAATGATTGTTTTTGTGATTGTTGCGAGTGTGAGACTCGATCGGAAATCGCAATTCGACTTGTTGAATTCTTTATAAATTGGGCGCTCCGTATTTATAATAATTTGTGCTGACTTAGGGAATGTTGTGTTATGGCGCAAGCGGAAAGGTCGAGTGATCTTTACAAATTGGATTCGATTCTTGGCACTTGCGGAACTTCCATTGGCCTTGATTTTGCTGACTTTGCAGGTTAAAACATTTTATAAATGCTTAAAATTAATTTTCTATTCCAATTGATAAATCTCACGTTTAACGATCCATCGATCGTCTCAATTTGCATGTCGTATTGTTATTTATTTCATTTTTCTTTTCAATTTATTGTCTTGCGTCTGATTTATTTCTGAAGGCAAACGCTATAAATTCAATGTGAAAGTCTTTAGACTTACGGCTCATCGATATTCGATCGAGAGATCAAGCGAAACGAATGAAGTTGTCGAAAATACATTTCAATTCAAATTCCAGCATCTTCAGCACTCAAATGATGCAGACATTGGCTTGAACTCTTGGTATTCAATTATTTTAAATCTCTGGTTTATAGAAAGACTTCTTGATTATTTAATGCACTTTGCATCGATTGCTGAATTTATTTGGGGATTTTTCAAGGCCCCTCTAAAGTTAGGATTACATGTAATATTCGATGTCATACTCGTATTCGTCTACTCTCCAATTGGTCCAACTGATTAGGAATCATCTCTTACAGGGTTTGGTCAAGACGACGTCTGTTGATGTGAACCAGGCGCTCATCATCCCGTCGAACAGTCTGAAGATCATCGCCTTGAACGTCTTCAACTCGCTCCTCACGCTGATCATCCATGCGACGTCCCTCGATCTTCTCCTGCCGCTGGCGACGCAGCATCTCGAGGATCTCATCATCACTCATGTCCGTCAGACGATTGTCCCAGCGAATAAACTGCAGAATGTCCCGATCAGTCACCGCTCCAATGTCACCCACTCGACGTCCCTCTCCAATGCGATTGATGCGACGAGGAGACGTCTCCATCTCGATGTCATCCATGCGACGTCTGTTGATGTGGACCAGGCGTTCATCATTGCGGCGCAGACTCTGGAGCTCATCCCCCTGGACATCCTCATCCCGTTCCACTTGCTGACGTCCCTCGACGCGTTCCTGGCGAGTGTCCTCCTTGCGCTGGCGATTGCGACGCAGCATCTCGATGATCTCCTCGTCGCTCAAGCTCGTCAGACGACTGTCCCTGCGAATAAACTGGAGAATGTCCTGCTCTGTCATTGTGTCAACGTCACCCACTCGACGTCCCTCCCCAATGCGGACAATGCGACGGGGCGACATCTCCTCCTGGGTCTGGTCCAGACGGCGTCTGTTGATGTGCACCAGACGATCGTCGTCCCGACGAACACTCTTCAGACTGTCAACTGGGCGATCGACAACATCTTCCCGCTCTATACGACGGCCCATGAAGTTTTCCGGCTCCTCCACACGACGTCTCTCTTCGATGCTACGGTTAATGGGACGTGGCGTCATCAGCTCCTCCTGGGATTGTTCCAGTCGACGTCTGTTGATGTGAACTAGGCGTTCGTCATCCCGACGAATGGCTGGAAGATCATCGCCCTGAACATTTTCCACACGCTCTTCACGCTGATCCAGACGACGTTTCTCGATCTTCTCCTGTCGCTGGCGTCGCAGCATCTCGATGATCTCCTCGTCGCTCATGTCCGACAGGCGATTGTCTTTTCGAATGAACTGCAGTATTTGCTCCTCTGACATTGGACCCACTTTGCCCACACGACGACCCTCGCCAATGCGACTGATGCGACGCGGAGTCACCTCCTCTTGGACTTGATCCGCACGGCGTCTGTTGATGTGCACCAGACGATCGTCGTCCCGACGGACACTTTGCAGGTCAGACTCAACCCTGTTGTTGTCTCTCAAGAGTCCTCGGCGACGTGTCTCCAGCATGTCCTCGATCTGACGATCGTCCTCTCGTACTCGACGTTCTTCCTCACGGGGTTGGGGCTCGGGTTGGTTGAGTTGCTGCTGGCGACGACGTCCGACGTGCAACAGACGATTGCTATTCGCGTCCGAGGTGGGAAGAGTCCTCTCAGCACCTCCAAGGACCTCTCGGCTGATGGGCACACGACTGAAGCGTTCCTCCAGCTCGGATTCAATCTGCTCGTTGTTGTCCTCCTGATTGACCCGATTCGGTCGTCGATCCACCTCCAGATCATTGAGAAAGCCGCGTCTGTCCTCGGCCTGCATGGCACGTAGTCTGTTCCAGGGATTCATCTGCCAACGGAGACTCATCAGGTCCATGAGATTGGGTCGAACGCCTTGACGCTGCACATCCAGCCAGGACTGGCTGGGATCACTGAACACTGGAATGCGTCCTGCGACGGCCGTGCCCAGGACACAGGCCAAGATCACTAGAAGTTTGACCATTCTGTTGGATTGCACCTTGCTCACTTGAAGTTGGGGACTTTCACTTGAGTTTGGGGACTTGTTCACCAGAAGGCGACTGCATATGGATCGGAGCTGGTGCAGCGCTTTTATACCCCTTCTTATCTCTGATTCCATGGGTTCGCTTTCAGCATTACTCGTTCGGATCGCTAAAAAACACATTTATCAGTCACAAATAATGCCCAATATATTTTGTTTATTCAGGGGTAAATCGGGTCTTAGACCCAACAGGTCAACAGATTGCACGTCCAGATGATTACAAGGAGGTTGAAGAGCTTCCTCACTTCGATCACTCCACAATACAGTGATATTGTAGCACAAAGAGATCACTTTAAGGAGAAGCCAGCTGTTACTAGAGCTAAACTTTACTTTAACACCTTTTAGAAAATTTGAGAGAAATTAATCTAAGCTAAAAATAATAAAAAAAATTGTATTAAAAAAGTATCTAAATCAAATATTTCAAAATTATCATTAGTCATATAATCTAATATTTTAAGATTTTAAATCCTCTTAAACATTTTGCAATGCTAATCCTAGAATTAAGTAAACTATATTATGTTGTGACTAGTGCTAAAATCATAGTTTTTAGCTTCAATTTATATATTTTCAAAAGTTTGTTTTTTCCAAAAATTGTAGTTTTTGCCATCACTAATTATAATATGATATATTTATATTTTGCGACAGTAACATTAAGTTTTAGAAAGTCCTTGTATTTGAGCGAGGATTTACAAAAATAAAATACTGTACTTATAATACACACTAACAGAAATAGTTATGTATGTTGCATTTTATTTGCTAATCAGAAGTTCCGCTTACTACTTACTTGCATTTTTGATAATTTAGCTGATTTATCAGCGATTTATTTCATTTCATGTCGTATACGTAATTTTCTACAATTTAATCTAAGTGCAACAACTTTAGATCTTTCCATCATTGCTTAAACCCGATGAAGTAATGCTTTCTAAATATATGCTTTACACAACATCCGCCTAAAAGTTCATAAATTTGGAATTCAGGTACAACACTTGTATATTTATTTGGCCTGTTGAATAAAATGTTAGGCAAATTAATTAAGATCTCTTGTTGACTTTTAAAGAGTTGTCAGATACAGTATTTGAAAGGGTTACAGAACAAGAGGTAAACCATTAATCCTCAACGGGAAACAGTCTGCGGTAAAAAACGCAAAGTACTTTCATTCAACTACAAACAGAAGAACACAAAGAATAGAATAAAATAGTACAAACTACAATAGAATAATACAAAACACAATAGAAGGGAATGAAATGAAATTGAATTTTAGTATTTGTTAGATTTATGTGTGAATCGCAGCTGCTCGTTTTTGATTTATGGCCACAAATATTGACTTTGCGTATTTAAATACACGAAGAAGCTTTTTCATTAAAATCATAGAAATAGAAACTAAATAAATATTGCTTATGACAACAAGCCAATATGCCTCGCACTTTTGTTTACTTGTTGTTGGCCAAGGTTATAAATCAAATTCAAATTGTCAAATTCAAAGCTAGAACGAAAACCGAATCTAACTGAGAGAATTGAAAAACACATAAAAAGTAAATACTCTTTCTAACAAAATTCTATTAAATGCTATAAAATAAAGCTCCAAAAAACTTTAGAATCTAATATATTTCACATTGAAACATATAGTATTTAAAATCAATAATTTAAATTTTTAAGAGTATTTTAAGTTGCAGCTTTATCAATATACCCAAAATTGTAGGGTAAAACAAAAGAGTATTTATTGATGACTTGCGCTTATCGCACATGAAAATCCGCGAATCGCATTGAGTTCTAGAACAAATATTGAATAGTGCCAAATAAACGAATTGGCTTTTATCCCTCACTCCCCTCTTCCCCTGGTCCTCACTCCTCTCTTAAGCCGCACGCCTTGCGCCCTCCTTCTTTTGAGATTTTCCAAGTAAAACGACAAGTCGCAGACAAATTGATTTTCGGTTCCCCTAGTTTATTTATTTAAAATTCGTATTTTTCTTTCTTTCTTTCTTTTTTTGTGAACTCGCGTCCGCTGACGTCAACGGCCGGACATGAAAATCTCTCGTACTTGGGATTCATTTAGGGGCGCGTGCCATAAACTGAAAGTTTTCTTTATCTTTGGGCATGAGGATGAGGATGGATGAGAGGTGAGGGATGAGGGATGTAGTAGAAACATCATCAGTCAAAGCGACGAATCGACTGTCAGCTGGTCAATTCGTCATTTGATTTTGCCTCGGCGACCTTGAAACAAAATCGAAAATACTGAAATTTCGTCTTGACTTGGCATAAATGAAAAACTTTTACAGTACGAAAAGCAAAATGAGTTGGGCCAAAAATAATCGAATAATGGCTAAGACAAAACCCAGACAAATTCATGCACAATTTATTTGTTTTCGAAAATCGGCCATAAATAAAGGCATTGTCAAACGTCAACTACGAGTACTATGTAGAGTACCCACAACAGTGGTCGAAAACTAGCAAAAAGTGACAAAAATAAATCCCAAAAATAATTGAAAAAGTTTAAGCAATTGATAAAGAACTATAAAATAAACCTTTGGATTTAAATTAATTTATATTATTTAAGTAAATGAAATCTATTTGCTCATAAAATCGATTGTATAATTTTATTTGCAGCTTATGGCTTTTCCCCACAGTGCAAGAATAACAAGAACATCATGTTTTTTGGTCGCATAGCAACAAAAGTCAGTTTGAGATGGAAATTACCTACATACAGACATATTTATAACAACACTTCGAGCCAGACGAGTGCAATTGACGTGCATGTGGTCTGAACAATGTAAACAACAAATTGTATCTTCAAGATACACATCAGATCACAACACATCAATGCATACATAACATACATACACATATTTTGCAATTACATATAGCTCAAGTATGTTTGAAAAATTACGGGTATATTGGAAAATTCATTTAACAGCAAAGTGGAATTATGATGAACGCCGCGTGGGGTCAACTACAAATTGTACAGAAATATAGTTATCTACATATGTATATATTATACTCATATCATAGACTCATTTCCAGATGCTCGCCGATGCTGACAATCCCCCACTGTGCGCAATATCAGGTAATTATATTTTTGGCAAGGGACCAGATACATTATATTTATGTTATATTTATTTATTCGTCTTTGGGACCTGATTGCTAGTTGTTTGGATGCCACAGGTATCCCGCTGTTGGAAGCTTCTAGTATTCCCTGGGTAAAAATATGAGTTAACAATACGAGATTCGGGAAAATCAGCAGGGACTCCTTTTGGAAAATATGCGAATTTTAAATTTCAGAAATATACCTTTAACGCAAACAAAGTTCATTTTTAATTCGAATTGTTTAACTCTTAAAATGTTCTCATAACTTTAAGTAAACTATATGTGATAAAAATGTTGACTATTTTCCTATCCCGACTTATATGCTTCCGTTTAAAAAATAATGAAGACTGTTTACGTCGATATTTTTTTGTTATTTGGCATCGTCGACCCACTTAATTACCAATCGGTCGACGTGTGGTTCCCAATGCGGTCGTATTGGCCATTAGATCATTTTCTTTCTTTTTTTAATAACAGATTTCCGTCAAAACAAACAGTTTGCCAAGCAATAGAAAGAGGTGGAGACAGGCAGAGAGGGAGAGAGAGCGAGTGAGAATTGAGAAAAGTGCGTCAGCAATGCAAATTTTGTTTTTCTGTTTTCTCGATTCAACGAGTAGTTCTTCTATTCGCCTTCTTTTGCTTATTATTGTTCATTCTTCTTTATATCGAATTTTGTTTTTGTTTTCCAATTTTTTTAAGCGGTTTTTTTATGTGGTTGTTTATTTGTCTAGCGACTGCAGAGATTTTTAACCTTTCGGCGTAGACGTGGCTAAATGCATTTAGTATAAGTATAAGTAGTTCCCATCTAGACTGATCGCCCCCAAATAGTATCTGAGTATTTCACTGCAACAATCTGTATCTTTTGTACAGGTCTCCTAATTATTAATTTAATGAAACTTTTAGAATTGAAACACCTTACTTAATGATTAGAGGGACAATTAACTTACATTAGTTATATTCCGAATGATCGAAGAAATGTCTAATTGTCTAAAATAAAGTCTATCTATCTGTAAGGTCGTCTCTCTGTGCACAGCTGTAATCAGTCCGAATGGGAGACGTGTATAATTTGTTTTCACTAATTATTGCTTGTATTTAATTTAGTCTGTCTATCTATCGCTTAGTTGCTATCGCCACAGTCACAGTCAGCTGGGAACTCTGATGAATCATCCCAATGCCCGGGGGGCCAAAATACTGAAACTGAATTCATTGCCAATGTCACGTAGTCCCATGGAGCGAATAACGATGATTATCTGAGACAATCGATTGACTAGATAATGATGAATGATTGTTTAACAATTTAACTGTAAGCTGAAGAGCCCTAAATGGAGAATAGAGAAACTTTTTACAAATTTCTGTATCTATTGAATTAAATATAAAAAAAGTATTATTATAAATATTTGACAAATGTAATTATAATTATTATTATTTAAAGCAATTTATATGTCAACCGAAAATATATAATTTTAATTAAAGCGACAGCTGCTAATTGAGAATAAAATTCACTTAATTCAAGTGTATACTTTATTATTTAAACAAAGGCTCCTGTCATTTGGATCTTGACGAGTTGTTGGGCAACTCTGCGTTTTTTGCTGCTGCCTGACAACACTTTTGTGTGTCACGAATTACTGAAGCGTTGCCAAGGCACGATAAAGCTGAGTATAACTATGAAGTCACGACTAGCAGATACCCTAGCCAGGACATATAAAGTGCAAGTTGTAAGTTTGAGATCACATGATAATCTCTTAGATCGGTATGTAATTCGACTAAATAGATCATATTCCATGCACTTTTAAGCTGTTGCTGTGCGACATTTTCGTCACACTGTGCCAAGTTTGTTGCTGAACGCGTTCATTGTTCGCTTTGCTTGAAGCTCGACTCATTTCGTCGGTTGCTAAGCGGAGACGACGCTGACGGCGACGTCGACAGCAATGTCGAAATAATGGTGATCGGTGTTTCATCTGCCGCTGCCTCTACTGCTGCCTCTGTCGCTGTGACTGCCGCTTGGCAACAGTTAACGTCATCGTTTGTTGCGTTTGCGTTTGTGACGTCGACGCTGACGTTGACGCCGACGCCAAGGAGGAAATGAATGTCAATTACTCACGTACAAATACATATGTATATGTATATGTATATTTACCATACATATGTGCATAAATTTTCGTACCGCGTCTCTTGACGACAGCCAAAGGCAGTTGGCGACTGTCGGCGGTTGGCGGTCGCCTCGATTGCAGCAATCGCACGTCGTTTTCAGCTTATCGGATGAGGCGAAATGAAGCGAAATGAAATGAAATGAAAGTAGCAGCCGCAACATTTGCATAGGCGCCACAAAGATTCGTTAACCTTTGCGTTTGTCGCCAGTTGGCCACAGCTACAGATACAGATACAGATACATTTACAGTCAAAGATACAGAGATAGAGCTATAGATACAAGTCGAAAGATACAGATTCGAGCAATAGAAATATATGTAGATACAGATGGTAGTACTGACATACATAGTTGCAGATGCAGATACATAGATTTTTTGCAGTTACAGTTAAATCTTATCTAAATCTAAATCTATAAAAATATCAACATAAATTTGCCAGTAACTCTATTCGTATGGGTATCTACAGCAGATATGTATCTATAGCTTGATCTTGTTACATATCTTGTATCTAAAGTTTCACCATATTTATATTGATCTTTATCCGCTTTTTGTAACTTTAGATACATTTATTTTTAGACTAAGATACAGATACAGATACATTTGATTGATTGTTGCCTCCTCTGAACGTATGTTAATTAATTTCAAGATTTGTTCGTTTTGTTATTCTTTAATTTGCAATTTTATTGAACTCTAATCCTATACACGTATCTTTTTCTATACCCTAACATGGGGCATATGACACTTCTACGATCTGAACTTTAAGAGTTTGAGTTTTCTAGAGATTTGAATTAATTTAAAGTTAATACTAGCAAAAAGTGCACATTAAATCACAATCGATTTTGTGGATTTCCCAGAGAAATTTTCCCTTTGACAGTCGCTGATAGCGAAGAAAACGAAAACAATCTTTAAATGACCTAGATATTTGCATTGATTGAACTTTTCCGAGAAAATCGCTGAACTCTTATCGACGCGTAATATATTGAAATGAAATCCGCAGAGTTGACTTTGAATACCAATTTAAATACAATATTCAGTCTTTATTCGTTGTTCGCTGTGGAAGAGTGAAGATCAGAGAATTATAATGAATAGGTCTTTGTTTCTATATACGCCCGTAATACTGGCCTCAATTGGAGTTCATTTGGCTGCGGAGTTTGATGAGGTAAATGTGACGATATGTGTCGAATGGAAATAAATAAATAAATATCATTCGAAAAGTTTATCTCAAGAAGTAGTTGCATTCCTTATTCACAATCTGCGGGCGTTCATCAAATTACGGCACCTGGTTTAGAACCATTCGAAGTACTGTGCGATAATTCGACTGTGGGTCCAGGCTGGATGGTTATTCAGCAACGCATCAATGGAAAGACCGATTTCTATAGGAATTGGGCGAATTATACGGCAGGTTTTGGCTCCTTTAGCGGCGACTTCTTCCTGGGCCTGGAGAAAATTCATCGCTTGACGACGGCGCATCGACATGAGCTCAATGTTTACATGGAGAAATTTAATGGAAAAATCGAAAATGCGCGTTATAATCATTTCGCGGTCGCTGGCGAAAATGAACAATACAAATTGACAACTGTGGGGAATTTCACCAAAGACAAGGCCTTCGATAGCCTGACTTGGCATTACTCGGAGAAGTTTTCGACATTCGATCGGGATAACGACAATTTCCCGGAGCTTAGTTGCGCGGAAAAGCTCCAAAGTGGTTGGTGGTTCGCCTATTGTGGACTTTGGTAGGCGTATTAATATTTTATAGTATTTAAAGTTTAATCTTGTTCTCTCTTCTTAGTAATCTGAATGGAAAATACTTTGATCATGAGGTGGAAGATGTCACGGGCATGTATTGGGTACATCACACCTCGCTGAAGGCAGTTAAGATGATGATTCGTCCATATTATGATTGATTGTAAATGGAGATTTGCATCTAAGCACAGAAAAAATATAATAATTTGCAGATTGTCAAGAGTCGAGTTGAATTCCTTTCCTAATATCCAATGAATAATCTGCCACGATATTGAGTTTATGTTCTTGTTTTGATTACAGGGTATTACTCTCTTCAATCAATCACTATCACTCAATCAGTCACACTTTCAGACCTTGTCCAACAATTCTTTGGCCAGCTGTTTGCTGTTTGCTGTTTATAGATTGGCAATAACAAATAACAAAACAGATTACATCAAGCAGATCTCACAGTCATAATGGCAACAATAAGTACACAAATCTCTAGCATATACTATATACAAAGCGATGATCTTTCATTTTGTTTTGTTTACTTACAACAGCCCCAAAATGCTGACGCAAAACGCGACGCGAACAACAAGAAAATATATTTTTGTGAACATATATTAACTATATATTTATATGTACATATATATTCGATATTTTCGCACGATTTCAGATGCGCGTCAGCAGGCGTGTCGCATATTCGATGTTAATTGGATCCATTCGCATATAGATCGGATAGATCGGATGGATCACAGATGGGCATTGGAAATTGGTTATCCCAGCTAATTGCATTAATAAATATAATTAAATATTTAACAGATGGGCAAACAATAAATAATATTAATAATCCAATGTTTACAAACGAATCAAAGTCGTTTTCAATGGCAAACGTCAAGAAAAGGAGAAATGAAAAGAAAACATCTGCTGATCTGTAAGAAACGACAAAATAATTGTCATAGTGATAATAATAAAACAACAGCATTGATTGTTGTGTATATGATAATAGATAAGAATTACAACATTTAAGTAACAGTTATTAAGCTAATTATGACCAGAAATGCGTCATTCAGTGGTAATAATTATCCACGTATCACGCTGTCTATGTGAACTCTGTCAATTTGAAAGACAAATTATTGAAACTAGGTGCAGAGTTGGTTTCTTGAGCTGGAAATAGCATATGTAAAAATCAGTCTATAACTTGGAGTTTATATTACATTTTTATAATATAATAAATCAATAAATAAAATATGGTAAATATATATATAATTATATGCCAGATATTGCTTATATATGTACCTATGAGCTAGCCGCCTCTAATGATTGAAATGGGATGTTGTGTTTCAGATACGACTGGACGTGAGCTCGTGGCGATCGTCCAGGTTCGCTACGTCACAGTTTATCACACACATCACATAAATGCGTCTGACGACATGTCCGACTGTGTCTCTGTCTCTAGCTGTGAGGTAGAACTGTGACGCCATGTACTGTAAAACTCAAGACCTGACCCTGGATGGACCCTCACTGCTGTGCGTGTCCATGTCCGTGTCATTTGGACAACGTGTCTGTCGTCATACATTTCAACGGAGAGACAGAGACACCCAATTGTCCAGGTCTCCGTCTCCGTCTCCGTCTCTGTCTCCCAGTGCCTCGTGTGGATCCCGTTCTGAGTACGTGACCGCAGCAACGTGTCGCATATAAAGTTGAAAATTTGTTAACTGTTTTACTTTTACCCCCGCACAGAAAATATCATTTTTAATAAGCATTCAACTTGACGCACGCTTACACAATTCGTATATTTTATTTCATCAGCAATTTAAATATTTCAACAAACTGAATTGTTATCTAAGAGCTAAAAATGTTCTGTGGGAAAAGGTCAAACTAAATAATAATAAAACTGTCACAATTGTTGACCCAAAATAGACAATAGATTAAAAGATAGATGGGCATCTTTATTGGATGATATTAAATCATTTCTGTGCTAATTCCTGCTCTCTTATCACAGATCAAAAGGGGTTTTTAATACACATTGTACACATCTTACAGGTTTTGTTTTCATTGTCCAGTATAATTGAATAATGTAAAAATAAATAAAACTGTTCCAGCTAATTAAAATTCATGAATAACTGCGATATATCAATTATAATAATAAATTACTGTGCAAGTGGAAAATAACCAACATTCAAGATAATTTTAGAACCCATTTCTGGATCATTTGTATCTGCTTAACAGTTGACGTAAGATCTGAGCGAATTGTCGAGTTCCTTGATCCATATACTAAATACTTAAACGGCATTTCAGATACTGAGTGCCCAAATCCGATGATGGCAATGGCCCGGTTAACAGCACAGATGCATCAAGTGTAAAGCGCACGAAATTGCCACCATAAAATTGTTTAACTCTGCATCCCAAAAACTTTCGCCCATGTGCACAACATACACACACACAGATACACACACTCGCTGATAGGAGATGGTAGATAGTTGCTCAGAGCCATAAAATTGGAAATTATGATCATCAAGGCGGCTGGGGCCAAGGCACGCCCATCAACTGGGCGCCCCCTCCAACTAAATCAGATGTCTTAGTAGAAATTTGTTATACCGGAAAATACCCTGTAATTTAACAGAGATTTTTATAAAATTCTAAGAATATTTAAATGAAACTATAAAAGTTATATTATAGGTATAAACTTTGGTAATTACCCAATCTAAAAAGTTGTGATTATGCAACCCCAGTTTTGATTTTTACAGGGTACAGGAAAGGCAACAGAAAAACATAGCCCATGTTACGCACTACAAACGGGTGTGCCACCAAGTTGCACAGCTAAAGATACAGCAACAGATAGAGCTGGAGATACAGATACAAGTACTGCTGAAGCTCTAGCTACAGATACAAATACAGATACAAATACAGTCGAGGCGAGGCGAGTTTGAGCTCGTAAAAAGTGCTCGCGACTGGCGTTAAAATTTATGACTAGTTGAGGCGAGAGTGACGCTGATAGATGATAAGACCCCACCACTACCATATATGTATGTATGTATGTATGATTATATATACAAATGCATAATACATATACATGTATTCGATGGCACTCGTTGAGCCAGGTTATAGTCGTTATGACAGTCGTAAAGCTGCTAAGTGCATTGTCGCAGCGTTTAGGATTTTGATCACTCCAAGTGGAACAAAGTCTTAAAAATTTAATTGAACCATATTTCCTGCATTGAGAAATCGAATTTCATTTGACTCTTCTTTCTATTTGACATGACCTTTCATTTAAAAACAAGCAGCTTTTGATTTATGGAAGAAGATCGAATAAGAAGAGAGCAAAAATTAGATTTCGTTCAATTTCTAAAATATTTCAATACTATATTAATAATAAATCCGAGCTGTCCCTCGCGTTTAATACCGAAATGTAAAAGACGACAAAAAATTAATGAAGTTGTCGATACACTCAAAAAAATTCGATTTGTTGAAAATCACCAACTTGAAACTGTCATAACTTTGCCAAAAGTGATCCGATTTGCAAGAGGAATATCATTTTGATCACGGTTTGGCCTCTAAATTCGTTTTGCCTTAAATACTTTATATGAAAATCTATTGAATAAACTCTATTGATTGTCAAAAAAAAATACAGAGCTAATCTTGTCTATATTTAGCATTCCTAAGTCTTATAAAAGCTGTGATCTTCATTCCATGTTCACTCTATGGCATATATTTGGAAAATATTTGTTGTTTACTTTACTTGTGTGTCCTCCATGTTCACTTTATATGTACATAAGTCTCTTAGCATTTGCTTGCCACATTTTTCGCTTGATGGTTTGTGAAATACGGCAAAAAAAAGGCCAAAAAAAATGATAAAAAAAACCAGGAAAGTTCATTTATGGTTTTGTAATATGCAAAGTGCCACAGTTTGAGTTCGTTTTGGAGTTTGAGTTGTAGCTGGAGTCTCATTCCCAGTCCCAGTTACATTCCCAGTTCCAGTTTCAGTTTCAGTCTGAATCCCAGATTTAGTGGCATATTAACATTGTGTTGGGATCGTCGCATGGTTGGCTGCATGAAACGCACCACAGAGTGACAATGGCCCATGGATGGGATGGTGGCCAGGGAACCGTATCCGTATCCAAAGTTGGCTCACAATGGAATAGCGCCCAGTTTGGTGAAAAGTTGAGCGCATTTTCAAGCCCAAACAGACAAAAGCCAGAGAGGAAAAGGCCAACACACACACACACACACACACTCAGATGAATAGCTTGAATGCTCGTTTGTGTTCGTTGTACTCGTAATTTGCTCTATTGTTTCATATGCATTTCTCGTGCCACGCAGAACAGTTGCCCATCGAGAGGAAACGCCAGACAATACCCACTGTTGTTGCTGTTGCTGTTGTTGTCAGCAATTAGTTTCAGATACACACACACACACACACACAAAACGGTACACTCACAATTTTCACCGTTTTTGCATTGGCGAAAGTTCCATCAGTGGGCGGAAGATCAAGATTAAACATGCCCAACATTAATCCACAAATGACCTCAAAAAACAACAACAAAAAGTGACTACTCGTCTCTACCTGGATCAGAAATCTTTTCTATCTTTCAGCCTTATCTCCATGCTCACTTTATTTCCGCAATTCTATTTCTGTTCTTAATAGTTACATTTTGTAATATTAGAGTCTCTTTTTGGGAACTTGATTAGCCTTAAAATATGTTTCAAATTTTGAAGATTTTAGCAAATTTTTGTGTAAAAATTTGTTATATTTTATAGAGTTCCTTTTATTCATTTTCCTTGGAGTCTTTTTCATTCTTTACTTGTCATATCTTCTAGTACTTTTTGTTTTCCAGCCTGATTCGAGTGTCTCTCATAAAAAGCCTGTCAATCGACGAGTTGCATAAGCGTTGAACTTTTGTTGCTGATTAAACCGCAAAATCAAACATGACAGAGCGACAGATACGACAGACAGGCGGACAGGTTAGAGACAGACAGAGAGACAGACAGGGAGACAGGGAGAGAAAGACGTAACATGACACAAAAGTTGGTCTCTGCAACTGAGGGAAAGAGAGAGGGAAGAGTTGCCAAGAAGCCCCGCAAAGACATTTCGTTGTCGCAGTGGGTGCTCAACAACAACAACAACAACAGCCGTAACAGCCAACACCTAGGTGGTAAATGGCCATGGTAATGGGCCTAGGGCTAAGAGCAGTCTAGGGAGTGAGTGAGAAGGTGGGGAGAAGGCAAGAGGTGGGGAGGGGGAAGGGAGGGGGGCATAGGCCATAACACCGCATGATACAGGCAATTAAACAATTGTAAACCAATTGATACACACGCTCATTAATTAAATTAAATGATGGAGAAACAAAACTAAAACGAACGAGAGAAAAGCAACCACAGCACCACAAAGAGTGCAATCGAGACATAGAACGAGGGCCAAAAGACATAGAGAGAGGGAGAAAGAGAGACAACAGCAGAAAAACAATCAATCATGCCAATTAGTTTTAATGGCCACTCGCACAGTAGTCAACCGTCCAGATGCATCTCACAGTTTGCCAAAGAAGCTGCGCGAGCTGAGCTTCAATTAAAGCCAGAACCGGCTAGAACAACACTGTCGACACTGAAAGAAAAAAGGTCAAGTTACATATAAAGAAAGGTAGCTGAAAAGCTGCAGCCAGAGCGTCGGAAACTTGATATTGTTACCAACTTTAAGTTTTAATTAAAGTAATTATTTTGTTTTTATATTAAGAAATTTAATAAATATCATAATTGCTAGATCTATTATAATTGATATTTCCGACTCTAGACACAGTAATAGACATATAAAAAAAGCGAATTTTAAAAAAATTAAATTTTTAGCAAATTTTAATAATATGATTAAAAGCTGCGCATGAATTCAGAAGGTCGTTGTTTTGTTAAATTTTAAAAATTTAAAAAATATATGTTTTTTCCCAAGTAATTTAAAACAAAAATTATCATATCTATTATTTTGTCCATTCCCGAACATATTTTCATCGTAAACATCAATTGCTGAAACACTAAACACCAAGAGCTACCAAATTTGGTATGAATCATCACTAAAATCAACTCTAAAAAGTTATTTACCTTAAATATTTTTAGATTTTTATTTATTTCGATACTTTTCCTTTAACGTTTGTGATTCGATCAACTTGCTGCAAAGTTGCACTAAGCGAGAATCTCACTTGTTTCGCTCAGTGTATGGCAATGAAAGAGATGCAAGTACAAGACATACTACAGACTGACACTGAAAACAGAAACAGAGTCTGAAGCTGGAGCTGGAGCTGAAGTTGAAGCTGGTAATGAGAACAGCGCCGTTGGCTGGTCGTTAACTTTAACGCCCTGGCCAACAACCAGGCTGCAAATCTGGCAGCTGATGCAACTTCAGACAGTCTCCTATGCCTTCTTCTTCTTCTTTGGCCTCTTCTTGGGGCACTTCAGCTGTTTGGGCCTTTTATGTTGGCCATAAAATTTGCTAAAATAGTCCAACGGCGAGTTGTGCTGCTGCTGCAGCTGATGACATGTAATCAGCCCAATTGCTGATGAGCCACCAGATGAGCTACCAACCACATTTCTCCCCACTTCCCCCTTCCACTACCCTAATTCTCTCAGTGTCTTCTTAGCCACAATCAAGACACTCAACGGCATAAAATAAATGTCGGCAATTAAATGCAATTCGCAATTCAGACAACTTTTGGACCCACTGAGAGTGCACTCAGTACGAATGCGAATGCAAATACGAATACGAGAACGAGTACTCGTATGAGTCATGGGCACAAAACAGGAAGACATTCACCTCTCTGCGACTGAATGATTGAATCTTATCGCCACACGAATACGAATGGAGAGACTCAGCAAATCCGGGCAGAGTGCCAAATAATACCAGAGATATACGCAAAATTATTCCAAGATTTAGTTTATGCTCTACTAGTTTAGTAAACATATTAAATGCCACAATTATTATAAAATGCAACTCTATTTTTATTTGCATAAAATACTTTCTATATTATGGTATAACATATAAATTACTTCAAAATTACACAAACACCACTTGTATTAATTTGAATTGTATAAGTAAAATAGCTATAATATAATAGGGAGAACTTCACAGAATACAAAAGAAATATTTATCAGAAAATAACTTAAAAAATGCAATTAATAAACAAGCTTATGCATTACACACAATATTAATTAGATATTGTTTTACCGATGTCTGCAACTATTTTTAATTACAATTTTAATTTGTAGCACTTTGAGAAATCAATCAAAACTGGAAGAAAAACAAGAGTACAACGAAAACAAAATAAAAAAAAAAACAAATCAACCTCTATAAAGCATTAAAACAACATTGACATTGATAAGATTGTGAAAGTTCAAACAAGTTTAAACTTTATCTAGACCAAATGAAAGCTACTAAAAGTGCATTTCTGATAATGTTCTATCGATCAACGAACTCTTATCGAGCATTCATTCAGTTAGTAGACCAGACCAGACCAAATGGCCAACAAGTTCTTTTTTGGCTAAGACTCAGAGCGGGCATTGAACTCAATATTTAATACCCTGTCAATTGCGGTGCAATGCACTCGATGCTTCATTTGACGGTAGTCATGATAACTTGTTGATCGTGACACGCTAAGTAAATAACACGGGCACGAGGCCCGATAAGAAGGGAGGAAGGAAGGCAAGGAGCAGGGAGAGGGGGGGGGAGGGAAGCGGGTCGTGTTTATTTGGGAGCCTTACGACCTTGATTCAGACGAGTTCACTTAGGTTTGAGTCAATATTTCTACAGCTGCTTGGATCTTAATTGGAATTTAATAACTTGGCAACACGTGTTTGAGCCAGATGCATTCTAAAAAAGGTGTCTGAACCTTGTCATTATTTAAACCCAAAGGCAAAAACTAAGCTCTGAAAATCCTCCAGATAGCCACAGTCAAACTTTATTATTTTTTTTTTTTATTATGAATTTCTAGAAGTCACATATAGTTCCAATTTTTAAAAAACAACAAACAATTAAGAATTCATTAAAAAAAGAAAAAATTTTTTTTTCTAATTTACAGGGTATAAAGTAGTTACAAATGTAATGTAGGTATAATGTTTCTATTATAATTTCCTGTACTGCAATAAATTTATCTAGCAAGTTATAAAATGTACAGGGTATTTGCTGCTATTAGCTGTCTTTTCAGTACTTTATCTGTATGTTTTTCAGCTTTTAGTTTATTTTTCTGCAAGGCAATAAGTTGATCTCATCCAGTTGCTCAGCTTACAGGGTATTTTCAGCCATTAGCTGACTTTTCAGTAGTTTATCTGCATGTTTTTCAGCTTATATTTTAATTTTCTGCACTGCAATAAGTTGATCTCATCCAATTGCCCAGCTAACAGGGTATTTGCTGCCATTAGCTGACTTTTCAGTACTCTATCTGTGTGTTTTTCAGCTTTTAGTTTATTTTTCTGCAAGGCAATAAGTTGATCTCATCCAGTTGCCCAGCTTACAGGGTATTTGCTGCTATCAGCTGTCTTTTCAGTACTCTATCTGCATGCTTTTCAGCTTTTAGTTTTTTTTTTCTGCAAGGCAATAAGTTGATCTCATCCAGCTGCCCAGCTTACAGGGTATGTGCTGCCATTAGCTGACTTTTCAGTAGTTTATCTGCATGTTTTTCTGCTACCAGAGGTGATCGGAGGCTGTTGTTGCTGTTGTTGCTGCTGCAATTGCCAGTTGCTTGCTAAGTAATCACTTTGATCGTTTGCTGACTCGTTTTATTTTTTCCTCTTCGGTATTTTTTCTGTTTCTTTATTTTTAGTGGGTTTATTCACCGTTGTCGTTGTCGTTGTCGTTGTTGTCGTTGTTGGTTGTTGGTTGTTAGTCGATTGCTGTCCAGCGATTTGTTGCCAAGCGAAACTTTCCAAGTTTTTTGTTGTATTCTGTGTGCTTTTTTTTCTATTATGATTATTTTTCCTTTTCTTATGTGTTGTTATTGCTAATGCCTTGACTTGGTTGTTGTTTGCTGGTCTGTTTGCTCACTCGCCGACTTGTTGCTGCCACCAGTAGAGTTGTTGCTGTTGTTGTTGCTGCTGTTGCTGTTGCTGCCTCGTAATCAACGTTAACGATCGCTTGCCATTGCCAGACTGCGCTACAGCTGGTGGGAGTGATCGGGTATATCAGCGATTGCAGTTAACTTGACCAACAGCTCTTGACTAACAGCTCTTGAAGTACAAAAATAGTCTCAAGTTTTTCATATTCAGTCAGACAAATTTATTCATAATAATGAAAATTGAAATTAACAGAAAATATATAATATATGAAAAGGGCATTAAGTGTTTCTTAATACTTCAACCAAATTTAATGGGCAACTTTTCGTTGTATGCAACGTAGTTATTGTTGTTGTCGTCGTCGTTGTTGTTGTTGGGTAACAACAAACAACAGCTGATGTCTGTCGTCAGATAATGATGAATAACTGCGCTCGCGGAGAGTGTAACACACACACACACACACACACTCTAAAATATAGCAACTGCTTTTGGGGTTATGGAGTGAAAAGGGGCAGCTAGAAAATAGGTGAAATTTAAAAGTAAGTCGCAGCTAAGCAGAGCTACCTGTACCATCGTCTATCCACCGTATCTATAGTTGCATTCGACACTCGACGGCCATAATTCACCAGCTACAACAACTTCGGGGATGTGGAGGGAGGTGTTAAATTGGTCACGAAACGGGTTTAAAATAGTCCACAAATTGGAGGTGGGGCGGCATAGAGAGGGGGGTAATCTAACAAGAGTCGTAACACAACTGATAAGTTGGGGCCACAAACATAAATCGATGAGTCATTTGACAGGTTTCCTCCGCTGCTCAGCAGACCCAAAAAGTGTTGGCCTTATCGCGACTTGACTCTCTTTTGGCCCATTGTCTTTTTGCCCCCAATTTGCATATCTCACCGAGTCAAGTTTTATGTGCTCCCCCTCATACATACCCCTCATCACAATTCCCCCACGCGAAGTGTGCTCATCTATTTGAAATCTCGGCCAAAGTGCATTTAAATTAAGTTTTATATGTATTTATTTTTATAGTGTGTGTTTTTTTTTAGTCTCTTATCAGATTTGCATAGAAAACGAACACTAATAAAAACAAGTACGAAACGTGATGAAATCAAATAATTAATTTACCTCATCAGATCATTTGGAATTAGAAAGCTTCGCTAAAACTGCTGACTTAATCAGTTTTGTATCTCTTTCCATTTGCCAAACGCCTGACAATCTTTTTCTTCTTGCTCTATATAAAAATAGATTCTAGACTATTTCATAATACGCAAGCTTAGTTAAACTTAGTTAAACAGTCAGAGAAGATTTCATCAGCTGCTTATACATATATGCATATAACAATTTGACATTTACAATATTAACAATTTTAAAATCATTTATGTTCATAATTAATTTTGTTTGTCTTCATTAAAAAGAAACCAATTCTTCATTATTTTCTTTTATTATACTAATAGCTTCAAGCTAATTTATTTCAACTTAAAAACATTTTCCAAACAAAACAAAAACTTGTCAAAAACTAGAGCCAAATTTATTTGATGACCTAAACCTCTTTCTAAACATATTAGTAACAAGGAACATTCCAGATACATTTTAAATCAATTTTTAATATCGCTTATCGCCGAAAATGGCAATTTTAATCAGATTCGTCACTCCATGTATCGTTCCAATGACTCTTTTCCTGCGCCACTCACATAATTAGCATCTTATCGGACTTCCGATTCATTCGCAATGACGTCGAGCCGTTTAAACTTATCGATGTTATCGATGGCCACTTGGCAACAGCCAACAATGGTCTGGTCTTTCAAGTGAGTCAGTGAGATATGTTTCACTTGCCTCCAAAGACAATACGCAAGTTTCCACAACTTGGCAACTGCACAAATTAGATCACAGCCCTCAAAAGCTGATGCCTGATGAAATAAGCTAGAAAACAGAAGCGAGAAGCGAGAAGCGACAAACCAGGGAAAAACCCGCTCAGCAGTTGTGCAAATATTTAGTACAAAGTATGGATGGGGTCACTTGGCCTTATGGCAAAGCAGACAGAGACATAAGTGATCGTCTAAAATATACCCTGGCAAATGATGTAAATGGAAACAGATTTGAAAAACGATGTGCTGATATATTGTCAATAATTTTAATTCAGATGATAAACAACCATTATAAAATAAACTCCAATATATCAATAAACGATTAATGGGAGACAGTCTACAAAATAAGAATATCAATAGGTACAAAAGATTTGTCCATAAAATTTACTCCAAAAATTAATTTACAAAATATGTTAGCAAAACAGTTAAGATAACTTATTCCCATTAAAATTTAAATATCGATACATGATTAATTAGAGATGTGCTTGTCCATATAAATTAGAGTTGGGCTTTTTAGTTCGATTTGCTGAATAAGATCAATCGTTCATTTTTCAGTCGTGAACTAAATCAGTCATTTAGTTCAGTTATTCAGTTGGTCAGTTAGCCATGAACTATGAACGAGATGGTTTCTATTCAGTTGGTCATGAACGATGAAAGATGAATAGGTCATTCTGATCAGTTAGTCAGTTGTTTATGAACGATAAACGATGTGAATAGGCTACGACTGTTTCTTTTTAGTGAAATGTGAAATGTGTTTTAAGTTTTTGAATCAAATAGACGACAAATGCCAACTAGATTCCGGATTTCCTCTTATTATTTTGGGTTATACTTATACCCTGGCTTTTTGAAAATGAGAAAAAAGAGTAAATTGGTTTTTAATTTTGGGCTTAAGTTACCTTTCACATTGTTAAAAACTTAAAAATATATAGAATTTAAACATTGTTACATGTAAATAAAGAAGAAATTGAATCCATTTGCGGAACTCCATGTATTGTATTTCTCTAAGAAATTAAATTTTTTTTTTAAGAAATTACTGACCAACTGCGAAATGACCGATTTAGTTCATGATTGACTGAATAAGTTCATTAGTTCATCTTAAGGACCCGTTCATTTGAACTTTTTCAGAACTAAACGACACAACTCTAATATAAATATTGCTATAAAATGAAGATAGGCTTTAAGCTAAAAAGAATTTCACTTGTAACTGTCGGACTTAATGAATACCGATAGCTTAACCAATAAAAATCGATAACTTATTTCGCCAACCTGTAAAATATATACGAAGATAGTGTTTATTAGACTTACATAATTTATTTACTCAAGTCAGTAATACCCTCCACAATAATTTGTGTGTTTACAGGGTATTAACACAGTCGCGTGACGACTGCCAATCTCTGTTTGCCGAGTGACTAAAGAACAAGTAAATACGAATAGTTTAAGGTCAGACTCGAACTCGTACTCGGTGCGAGTAACTGTGAAACTGTTGCCAGGCCCGCTGGGCGGTACCTCAAAGTGTGCTACCGCTCAGGGCGAAAGGGGCTTGCCAGAGGCGTGGTTAGAGAGGGGGCAGGGGGCTCAGACTGAACTGTTGCCAGCTTGTCTGTGGCTGCCAATCGATTTTCCTAAGCACGACGTGAACGTTTGCTAATGCCAACTAACTAGCCAAGTTTGTACGTCAATCCGACAACAGTTCGTCAATCTGTCAGTTTGTCAATCAGTCAGTCAGTCAGTCAGTTGGCCACTTAGAACCGAGTGACGGTGACTAACAGTACTTTGTTAGCCATTGTTGTTGTTGTTGCTGCGACTCTAAAGGTAATTATCTGTTGAGCCTTCAACATTCGTTGCTCGCGTGCTGTGCGACCCCCTTTTTGGCCCCCCTATTGGACTGCCCCTCCCTCCCTCTACTAACTTCTCCTCTTGGCCGCCAGCTTGGCTGCCAACTCGCTTTTAGCCCTGTTGCTGTTGCTGAGCTAAGCGTAGAGCGATTCAACCGGTCGGTCGATGAGTAATCATCAATCATGCGATATCATTAAATGTGCCTCGACTTGCAATCGCACACGATCTAAATCGCATCTGATCTGTCAGCAATTGAAAGTCTCCCCATGACTATGAGATGCCCTGTAAATCTTTAAAGTTACAACCAATTATGTTAAAAGTCAATATAAATATAATTGCTTAAAAACTTAAGATGATTTCAGCGAATATCCCCAATGGAACACTGAAATGGAACATGAATGTGTAAAGATGGAATGCTGGAATAGAATTGAAACATTTGACATTTATTTATAATAAAACAGCTGGTAAGCTATGAAAACTAGAATGGAACGCGAGAATGAAACACAAATTGATAGTTGACATATAGAAGTGAAACACTTTTTAACGTAAGAGTGTATAAATCGATACAGTTGGAATATTGGAATGAAACATTTAATAAGAAATACAAGTTGAAAATTAAATATTAAGTATACGACAGGCTGTCTAGCTATAAATTTAATTGTCTATTTAAATTGTTTTTGTGAAATTAAAAATGAATACGAAGAATTGCAATTAAATAATGAAATTCTAGTTGTAATTGTAACTTGTAATACTTTTACAAATTTCCAATAATTTTCCAACGAACCGTTTGTATATAGTATGTCGTATGTATGACTCGGGCAAACAATGGGAATTTTCTATTTGCTGTTTGCTGCCAGATTATAGAGAATAGCGCAAAACCACAAGGCATTCTACAAACCCAGTCCCCCATTCACAGTCCCCTTCGTTGCATCACAATCCGAGCCCCTTCGAGCCTCAGCCCAAGTCAACTGAACTCAACCCGACCCAACCCAAAACTAAACCCAACCCGAACCGAACCGAACCAAAGCGAAGCGACACGATCCAAACAGAAAATCACACGCTGCCGTCAGTTTGTCTGGCGCGATTTCTGTTTAGTTGCCGCTGCCCGTGTAATTGCAGGCAGCAAAAAAAAAAAAAAATAGAAATAATAAGAAAAAACTATATAGAAAAAAAGGTGGCACAAATGTCGTTTCCCTGTCCCTAACACATACCCGTTGCCATACCCCTGCCCTACCCTACCCCTCCCTCCCCCTCCCTCCCCTCCGCTGTTGGTTTGCCCCCTTCACACTTTGCCCCGCGTTTTTACCACCTTTCGAGAGCTCAAGCTCTTGGCACCGACGGCACCTACTGCAATATACATATATGTATATATTTGTTGTATTTGTAGTTGTTGCTATTGTTGCTATTGTTGTTGTTGTTGTTGTTGTTGTTGCTGTTGTTGCTGTTGTTGTCGGTGCTTACGTAAGCGCTTAAGGCGGTAAAATGAAATGAAATTGTTGTAATGGGCGATTTTCATTGCGGCATTACACGCCAACAACTCTTGCACAGTCATTCGTACTAGAGATGGTCACACAGTGCCTGCAAATTGCAAATCCTCAGCGAGCCAGGCAAATGCACAAAGAACTTTTTTGGCCATAGAAGAAAAGAATTTATAATATTTATGTGAGTCTCTGATACAAAATTCGATTTTTTTAATCTTGAAATATTTTAAATAAATGTTCATATAGTTTCAGCTACTTAAAGCCGCATGTTAATAGAATAGTCTGATCAAATAAATAATACTATACAATTTTTATCAAAAATCTTTGTTATATAGATTTAAAATCTAAGAAGTCATAAGATGTTGAGGTCATAATTTATGGTTACCTTGAGAGGTTTCCAACCCTTCAGTTCAATCTTGTACCAAGACAGAAAAATGATTTATTATTTGTATAATATTCAATAATTATAATAAATTTATTGAACACTAAATTGAATCTTATGAGCTATTTTAAATATATTAATTAATAATTATTATTACATATATATAATATAAACCTACTTTATAGTACTCACGAAACTGTCACGCACGATATATCGTCCATCTCTAAGACGTCGTGTACACATCGCATTCGCATTCGTCGTATGCCCATTTCGGGTTCCATCTGCACACCTCCCTATCTTCTCCACTCTCCTTGGCTTACCCTCCCCCTTTCCACACACCAAACACCACCCCACACCCCTAATCCCCCTCTCAGTCTGTTAGTTTGTGAGCTCCTCCTATGTTGTGTGTATATTTGTTCTATAATTACAGCCTATTTGCGCTCTATTCTCGGTACACATGAAATTTTAATGGACCTCTGGCCTGGCCCCGACTTTGTTCGGGCTAAAGGAGGGTGAAGGGGAGGCCTAACCTGGTCGGGTCTAACCTGAACCTGAACCATACTGGACACTTCCAAAGAAACGCTCAATTCAGTTTCAGTTTCAGACCACGTCTCCATATTTGCGTGTGGTCTTAGTCGCTGTCTCTAGTCCCAAGTCTCTGATTTAGTCATTTAGATCAGACCTCAACAGTCGAGGTCTGGTACATGTATTTAAGATGAAGGTTCATTGCGGGTTTCTAACTGCTTCTTCTTCTTCTTCTTGACTCGTAACGTTTCTTATTGCGGCTGCTGTTTTTCATTCTGTTTTTTTCTGCAAACGCTTTCTTTGTACATACCAATTGCCACTTTCTTTTCGACGTCTTCGTGTGTGGTCAAACTGAGGCTAATGGGTTTCTAGACGGGGTCGATGTGGTGCGATGTGGTGCTGTGGTTGCAATTTGCAGCTCATTGCGGTGATGACATGAGTAAAAGTAAATGCATCGCATGATCCACAAGGTTTTCTCAGAAATAACACATGAGAATTAGAACATTAGCATTCTAAGAGTAACAAACAAACAGAAATAAAGAAATATTAATATTTTTATATTTCACTAAACATTAAATTGTCATTTGTCATACTTGACAAATTGTTTTTCAAAATGGGGAAACCTATGAAAATGGAACAATTTATTTGAACATAAATAAATTTAATTTATATTAAAGCTTACAGCTTGATAATAATTAAATAAATATAATACAAATATGACTAGATGTGAAAAAAAACATTACTGTAATACTTTTTCAATATTCTTATATTTACAGGTTAGGAACATATGAAAATAGAACATATGAGCAGTAAAATTGTTTCCTTTAATAAGCAAATTAAAAATAATAATACAAAAATATTAATACTGAATTGGAGAATTTAATTAAATGTAAATAAAACATTAATTTAATACTCTTTAAATATTCCTATAATATGTAAAATAATTATAATTAAAGGTTAGGAGCATATGAAAATGGAACATTTACTTTTCAGCTTTGACTTTTATATTAAGTAAGTAAATTAAAAATAATAAAATATAAATAAAACATTAATTTAATACTCTTTAAATATTCCTATAGTATGTAAAATAATCATAATTAAAGGTTAGGAACATATGAAAATAGAACATTTCCCTTTAGGCAGTCAAAACAAATGTTCCCTTGCTGAAATAAACTTTCCCATTTAATAGATTCAGAACAAACTCATAAATGTACAAACTAACTAAATTTAACAAAACTTTATGCCATTGTTTCTTTGTTCAATGTTTATGGATATGAACAGATTTGCTTTTGTGTTGTTTTGTTTTGTAGTTGTTGAATTGTTGCACTTGTTCGGGGTCGATCCATAGAATATATGTATAATATAATAGTAACTTTAATTTATTCAGTTAAATATGTATGTGCTTAATTTATGTGCTTCTCTATATTTGTTGTATTCGTTCGTGTTTCAGTTTCTTTTGTTGTTGTTTTAATTGTTTTTGTTAGCCATAACTATTGCATTTTATACAGCAATTAGCGTAGGTAGCGAGCTCTGTGAGCATTTTGATCGTAGTTAAGATTGTATCCAGGTATTAGCTGTAATGTTAATGCGAGCTAGTACAATAAATACATATATACACACATACATGTATATCGTGACATGGCCAATGCGGAAAATAATAATCTATCTCTAGCTAATTATTTCACCTTTTTTCTCCCCTCTTTCTCATTGCTCTCCTCGCTGCATTCAATTTCGTTTAACAACTAATCAACTGTAATTCACCAGAACTCTATAATTTTACAATATCTGAATCAAAATTTAATTAATAATTAAAAGTTGTTACTCATATTAAAAGCCAAGTTATCGATTTAAGAATAATTGAATTTTCTTCACAATTAAATCTCGTAATAAACTCAAAATAAGATAGACTTTCGAAGATACTAAACTGATTAGATGAAGAGAAATGATATTGTGCCATGAAGATTTATGAGTGCTGATGACAGATCGAAGGCAATAAGCCAGTTTGTTGCCTTGTTGTATTGTCTTGGCCATTTTCTTTCACTCGCGTGTGTTTCAAACAATTCTAGTTCTGGGAATACAAAAAACTGTTGGCTTCCATTCAAATGCAAGTCCAATTGATGGACGAGCTGCTATGTTGGCAGCGGCCGTAGAGAATCAATTGGGATACCAAACATGAACAGAGATGGATAGAGAAGAGAGTGAGAGAGAGCGAGAGAGAGAGAGAGAAATATGGCAATAGAAATAAAAGTCATGAACTGATGCAATTCGAAATGAAAGTTGCCAAATCGAGTGCAAAACTTGCGTCAAATCGGAAAATTAGAAGCTGTGTGAAAAGCCAACGAACGAATGCGAATCCGAGTCCATGGAAATTGTATCTGAAAGATGCAAAAGAAAAATGAAAATAAACAAATTAAAATCAAACAAGAAATTGGGATAGATTTGCGAATTTCATTTCAATTTGAGTGCAGCAATATTTGAGTTGATCATTTATATACCCTGTAGTTATGGCAAGTGAATAAAAGGAAGGAATGTGTACGAAATTACAGGGTATAGGATATTCGTTAGTCTTGCAAGCAAGCAATACTTTGTTAGGTACACAGAGAGAGGTAAACAAGTAAGATAGATACCCAGTAGCTGAGAGTAGGGTATCTGGAAGCATGCGCCTATACCTTCTTATATTTTCTTTGTTACGAAACGGAAAGAAGTCAGAAGCAGAATATTTTAGGAGGTATCTAACAGTCGAATACGTATTAAAAACATTGACAATGTTTCTTTAAATTGCGAAATGCAAAAAGATGAGACCAAAAAGATAAGATTCCAAGCAATACTACCTTGTGTGCTTACAGGGTATCTGCTAGTCGAGCAACCATGCATACCCTTGTTGACACTGCCAATTCTTGTGCCATCTTTCACTTGGCTAAGCTACGAGCTCGTGCGGTTGACAGAATGTATCTGTATCTGTACGTGCAAATGTATCTGTA
Organism: Drosophila recens; assembly: GCA_037043495.1. Lineage (NCBI taxonomy): Eukaryota > Metazoa > Arthropoda > Insecta > Diptera > Drosophilidae > Drosophila > Drosophila recens. Next base: position 52,579 of record JBAMBJ010001887.1, on the reverse strand, counting down.
TTTGCATCTGTATCTGTAGGTGTATCTGTAGATGTAGATGTATCTGCAAGTTGCAACTGCAATGGTAGCTGGCAAGTGCGCGGGCCCCCAGCCAAAGATCAAAAGATATCGTGCCCGTCTGGCCGTCCGCCCAAACAAACTGAGCAAAACATTTTTCGCCGTCCTTTTTCTATAAATTGTATTTTCATTTCATTTTTACATTTCATTTCTTTTGCTGTTGTTTTGCCTCACTCGAATCTTTCGTTGACGTTTGTTTATAATTTGCCTTTTCTTGCTCCTTCTTCTCTATTTTTTCAACGTTGTTTTTTTCTATTTTCTGTGTTCCTTTCTCTCAAAATAATCATTTTAGTTTTGATCGCATTCGACTCGCCCATAAATTATCCAAACACACTGCCCATAAAATATCTATTCTCATCTGTTCTTAACTTAAACATGTTTGTGTGTGTGTGTGTGTGTGTGTCTCTATAGGGGAGAGGGAGGAGAGAGGATGAGATTAGGAACTTAGCGAAACACTTGATTATATTATGGTCTAACTAGGAAAGTTCAATTCTTAAATTTAATATCTTTAACACACTCATCTTAGCTATTGACAAAATTCTATAACTTATAAATGAGTATTTTAGTTACTGAATTGATTCAGTTACTGATTTAAATAAATATTTCTTATTAATTTATTTGCAAACTGTCAATCATTTTATTTGTTTGAATTTTATCCTTCATGAATTTATAAAATGATGCACAAATTATTTTAGCTATTTCCTTATTGGCAAAGTTTACAAAAACAACACAATTGTCAGCCTTGCCAATTCGATCGATAGCCAAATAGATTTGACCCACTGTATGTACATAAGTGCAAATGTAATCTTAAAAGTTGTTTAAATTTGGCAACTTGAATTAATATTTCGATTTGCATACATATTTCAAATGCATGCAATTGATCAATTCGCAGTTCATTAGTTTTGTTTTTCGCTTCTCTTTCTTTTTTTTTGATATTCATTTTGATTTTCACGTGAATTTTACATGATTTTTGCACATTACATGCGCTCGCTACGTGTCAGTACATAGCCTCTCTTTCGCTCTTTCCCCCTCTCTTGTTCGCGCTCTTAGTCGATATCTATTTGCTGATTGCAAGCGTGTGTATGTTGAGTGTGAGTGTGTTGGTTAATTTAATACGCACACACGAACGCGCGTATGCAAATTGTTGTGAGGCAGGTCGCAAAATAGCGCAACGACTTTTTCTAGCGCCCGCAAATTGTTCAAGAGCATGGCGATATAGCTATATACATATGTAGCTGGAAACGGCTGAATAAGTAGCTATAGCTAAAGCATACATAAATATATTTATGCATGTATGTAAGTATGTATGTACATATAATCGTGCTATCGGTCGTTGCGCTAAACACACACACACATATGCATGCTTGCATGTATTTACATTTGTATGTCTAATAAAAGGCAAACTATAAAAATCTATGTATGTATGTGTAGCTGCAGCTACGACAACGTGCCACATGCTGCCACTCTGTTGTATGTATGTATGTACATATGTATACCATATTTATGTGCATCGTTTTACCCCTTCCCCTGCTGTGCATCCTACAAAATGCACTTATTTATTGTTTGTCGTAAACAAATGTGCTTTTTATATTTTGTTTTTCCTTAAGTTGTTTTTCTTTTATGTGTTTTTGTTGTTGGCCTGCTTGTGTGCGCACACACATAAATATATACATACAGCCATAAATACATACATATGCATGTGTATTATATACAAATGTATCTCAACCCGCTTTGTCGTTTGCTTGCTCTCTCTCTCACTCTCGCGAGCGGCGCTCTCTCGATCGCCGGCTGCAGAGCGCACGCCAAACGCACTCTGTGCAAAAACAAAAAACTCTCAAGAGCGCACAGCGTACAATTCAGTTTCTCTCTTGCGATCATAGTGAGCACGTTTCATACTATTCGTTTATGCTCAAGCGCTCTTTGTTTAGTTGAAGCTCTCTTACGGCCCAATTGGGCGTTACTTACTCTTAACTCTGTGGCTCTCTCACTCAACACGCACACACATATGCCGGCTTGCTGCCCCAGCTGATTCGAGCCCCCGTCGCAGTCGCAGTCTCTGCTTGGTCCAGCTGCAGCGCCGCGAGATCGCTCGACCCAACGAAACGTGAACGTGACTTGGCTCGGCTGCTTCGCCTCTATTTAATTTTCCTTCTTTTTTTTGTTGTTTGTGTTTTATTTTCCTTCTTTTTTTATTGTTTGCGTTTTGTGTGCCATAAATACGAGTACACAACTTTTTGTTGTTTTTGCCCATTGCTTACCGCTCCTTTGTTCGGCCGATCGTTTGCCAGCCTCTCTGGCTCTGGCTCTGGCTCCCCCTACCCCCCACCTCCCACAGCCAACAAGCACTAGTGCAAACTTTGTATTTTGCTTTTGCTCTTTTTTTTTTTTTGCTTATTTGCTTTGATTGTCTTTGTCTTCGTTGTATGTAGCTGCTTTCAGCTCTTGCTCTTCGCATGGGGGCTCTGCTGGGGCTCTGCCGCTGCCGCTGCTGCTGCTGACGTTGTTGTTGCTTTTGTTTTCAGCTTTGTTTTTATTATAGATGCACAGACACGGATACAATTCATAGGCCTCTTTTCTGTGTATGTGTGTGATTGTATTTTTGCTTTGTCTTTTGCTTTTATTTATCGTTGGTTTCCTCATTTTACGCTGATTTGTTTTGCAATGAAATTAAACGACGTTAATCATGAAGATGAAAATAAAAGGGGCAAAGCTAAAAAAACACATGACCGCATATAGGAATACCACTATTAAAAACTATATTCAATTTTAAGCAAGAGATTAAGTCAACTTTCTTATCAAAAATACACACTGTAGGGTCAAAGATGAATCGAAATGAAACAACAACAATAATGGGAAGCGAGCCCCTCTAAGAGTCGAGTTAACAAACTCCTTAAACTGGTTTTGCAATTCACATTCGATTGCCAATTAATTTATGCGCCATTCTGATTAAGAAGCATTGTCTAATCACCTCACAAATTTTTAGCAGATGCACATAATAAATTTTAATAATAAATGAAAGTGTTAAGTTCACAGCTATAAAAATAAAATAAAATATATGTCAAATTTAGCGATCAAAATAAATAAATAAATAAATATTTTATTATATTTTAATATAAAACAAAACGATATAGAATAGAAGCAATTAAACATGAAAAGATGTTGGCCATTAGTTGAGAGCAGCTGGGAAAAAGGAATCTCATATGGACAGCATAGGGACATAGGGACAGCTGAGGACTTAAGGACATGGCACAGCGTGTCGTATGCGTAATATGCACTCATTGTCCTTTCTAACGGCGTCATTTGTTTAGCTTAATTGTCGATAAATAATTGTACAAAGTGCGCACTATAACCAGGCCAGCACAGAGTTGAAGCCAGAAGCTGGTAGGATATGCTATGGTCGAGCGAACTCGACTGTGAGAGACCCTGTACTTGATCTGTAAAGAAAATCAAGCAAATTAAAATAAATCGTAGCAATGAAAACTAAAGGAGAAAATTTTAAGTAAATTCAAATAAATTGTAAAAATGAAAACTAAAACTAAAGTAACCAATAAACAAAATAAAAAAATTACTATACATTTTAATAACGAAAATTTAGCAAGTGCAATAAAATCTTGCACGCAATCAATTTATTTATTTTTTATATTATTTATTTTCTTTATTTTATCTATTATTTTAATTTTTTTTTAATGCTGTTATTATAAAAGTAAATAAATTTTGACAGTTAAACTAACATTAAAATTATAATCTAATAAATTAAGTTATAGACTGATAAAAAGAAAAAAAATTTTTTTGAAATTAATCCAGCTTTTGTTTCCAAGAGTTCAAGTTCTGTATGCTGAATCAGCTAGTGAGACCACTTTGTACATTTCAAGTACAGGGTCTAAACAAAAATAAAAAACACAAAAATTCGCACATCATTTTTCAAGCTTAACGGCGATAACAACAGCTGCAAAAATAACGAGCAGGATTTGAAGCGTGATGTGATGTGAAGCTGGCAAGCCTTTCAAATCTCTCTCTCTCTCTCTCTCTCTCTCTCTCTCTCTCTCTCTCTGTGAGAGTGTGTGTGTGCTGTGTTGCCACGTCATCACGGCACCAGAGAGACATCATCAACATCAACGCCAGAGATGACAACCCTTAAGAGAGCTCAGTTGGTGGCTTGGTTGGTTGGCGGAGAGGGAGGAGAAGAGTGGAGAGAGAAGAGTCAGGAGTGAAGAGAGGGGAGGGAGGGGAGCTAGCGTTTATCCTTTCTCCATGGCTGATCAACCGCAAGTTACAAATGTCAAATGTTGTTTTTGTCAAAAGGCTTTCAATGCGACGACGACGTCTTTTCTTTACTTCGCAGCCCTTGCCACCCCATACCCCTGCCCCTACCCCTATCTCCTGCCCACTTCCCCCTTCCCTAGCCATAACCCGAGTAAAGGTGCCATGACGCAACAATTCCATTATTTACGCAAAAATATATCTACGCATTACGATTTGAAGCATTTCTGACATTGACTGGCATTGATGACGATGATGACGCAGAAAGTGGCCCAAACTCAACTCCTTCCACATCCCTTTCCCTCGCCACCCCCCATGGCATCGTTTGTATGGATACTTGGCAGCTCTGAGCTCTGACTTCGGCCAGAAAATATTCCCAGTTGTTCCCCCAAAATCCTCTTTTCCCCCTTCTGAGAGCCGAGTTTTGCAAACTTCATTCTTGAAGGACTTAATATTATTGAATTATCATTTTATATTTTATCTAACACAGATTTCATGAATGGCAGCCCTATGATATGGCGAGTCGATCCTTCAATCACCTACTCCCCTCTTATATCAAAAATAAATCAATAATATTCTTAAAACATATACATTATAAATATAGTTATTTTTAATTTGTTTAATAAAATATCCGAGATTTTAAATTGATCAAAACAATTTATTTAAGTAAGAGTAAATAACTATTTTTTTTAATATGCTGATAATTTCAATCAATACGAAGTATATGTACAAGTATACATATAGTTATAATATCCACATTTCTCACTCTTCTTTCTTTATTAATTAAATTATAGAGATTTTAATTAATTGTGACAATAAAGAAAATTAAATATAATCTTCAGATCTGATAAATTTAATAATAATAATTAATTTTAAATTAATTATGATAAAATTATTTAATTCAATATCATTTTGTATCTCAGCTGAATAAGAAACATACTAAATTTAATGTATATTTAAATCAAATAAACACTTCAGTTTGACTTTAATCTACATATATAATGAAAAATAAATTTAAGATATGGTAAGGGAATCAATTTCATAGAATCATTGATATTGTATTAGAATACAAATATATTTGAATTAAATTATAAAAAGATCAAATATTCAGATCTACACACACTCTATATAATTACAAGGGAATTCTGTATAGATGATTCATTCATGATGTTGCTCAATTGGATGAACGATAATTTACAATACAAATATTTATGAATTAAATAAAGTCAAATTCAAAGATCTATGTCAGATCTATTCACTAAAGATCTACTTTACACTCTAGGGCTGACAATAATCTATATGATTACAAAGGAATTCTATATAAATGATTCCTCAGTTGATGATTCAGTGATATATAGTTCTTAAATGGCCGTCGCCTCGCCCTGCATGCGATAGATCTGTGTGTGCAGCTGGACGCTCGTCAGTTTGTTGTGGCAGCTCCAGGCGATGTCAAAGTCCAGATGCCGAGGACGCCGCTCCACCCGGAACTGGCCGGAGACGACGTCGCCGACGCAGAGCGGCAGATGGGCATCGATGGGGAAGAGCGTCTGCTTCCATTGGGTGAAGGGAGCACTGGGACTTGTGCTCACTCGGATGCCCTTGCCTGGAGGCGGAGACGGCGATGGGAAGCGAAAGTCAAAGTAGAGCACAAAGTACTTGGCCAGGGATTGGCGCAGCGAGCGCAGCTTGAAGGGCACAGTGAAGCTCAGCTGATGACGGTCCAGGGTGTGCATATCGAAGCGTTGCAGCAACTGGCGCTGGGTGAGCATCTGGTTCACATCCAAGACGCTGAGCAGAGGCGTCTGCTGTGCGATGTCGAAGGCACGCGACAGGTTCAGGCCAGAGTAACGAGTCCAATACTGCAGCTGGGAGACGATCTTGTCCTCGGGATGGCGGCTCTGATCGGCGGCAGCCATGTAGAGATTGGCCTGGGCGGGAAAGATGCAGCCGCCGGGCTTGAGGCACTTGTCGCGGGCGTGGAGAACATCCTCCAGAGCCGAGCTGTACATCAGGCAGGCACTGCAGGGATTCTCGACTAGATTAGGGATACATTATGGATCCAATCACTTACCCCATCCACTTTGACATGATGATGTCCACGGGCGGCAGCTCCAGCTGCTCCACGTGCCCCTGCCGCACCTCGATCACGTGCTCCAGGCGATTGCGACGCACCAATTGACGCGCCACGCGACAAACGTCGCTCGGCTCCACGGCGATCACCCGCGCCGCGCCCCCCTTCTCCGCCGCCCACATGGACAGGATGCCGCTGCCGCAGTTCACCTCCAGCACGGTGGCGCCGCGAAAGAGCTCGGCGTTCGCCTCAATCGCCGCCTGGAAGCCCCGCATCGTCGGCTCGTCCCGCAACACGACCTCGTGCCGCTGCAGAAACTCCGCGTACACATCCGGCGAAATCTCCTCCACTTCTCCATCTGCCTCTTGTTCAGTACTTCCAGTCAAAGAGCTTTCCATCACGAGCCGAATGAACTGAAGAAAGCTCAGATTTTAATCCAATTAGCAAATCACTTTTTGTTTACACTTTAGGGCTGAAGCTAATCGATAATATCGATAGATCGATACATCCATTAATATGGTTTGACGATATTCGATTTCGCACTCATTCGTTTTATCAACGTAATTGTGCAACTTTTTTTTAATAACTTTTTGTATTGCTAAATATTTCTGTCAACTAATTTGCATTGAAATGTTATCGATATTGGAATATCAACAGTATCGATTGCTCTGCAGTTGTAAGCTACTTCGATTCAATTGTATAATGAGACATTTAACAAATAAATGAATCAATTTCTATCTTTATTATTCTTTTATTATATGTTTTTCTATTCTATGAATTTTAAGTCACGTATTCTCAACATCATCTACATTTGAAAATTCGATATTCAGCTTCAAAATGTTCGATTGTTAAGATTTTGATGTTCTTGCAGCTGTTATCAGCAAAGCCATCGATCTTCTGATAGAATTGATGAGATACTTATCACACTTTTTGTCGCCAGTGTGTACACACTTGTTATGCGAAAATAAACAAAATAAATTTAAGTAGCGAAGTGTTTGAAATCTTTTTAATGAGACGTTATAAATTAAATATAGATTTTAATAAATGGATATTATGTAAATATCCGTAGGGGGCGCCTTGCTCAAAAACCCAAAAGAAAACTTGTTAATTAAATAAGCATCATTGCAATTATTAAACTTTATGTTGGGGGCGCCTCGTATAAAACTGTCCCAATAAAATTCTATAAATCATACTTAATAATTTGGAACTACGCTATAACTAAGAATCACTAAAATGCTCTAACTATGTATCTGTACCGTTCATGAGCCCCAATTTTTTCAGTTCAGCGATGCAGGCGTAAATGGGAATCATTCGATTCAGAGTGTAGAAATGAATGCCGGAGACACCCAAATCGGCACAAAGGACCTTTGTAATATTGTTCACTGCGATCTGGACAAAGAACTCCTGCACTTTGGCGTCATCCTCCTTGATTTCCTCCAGCTCCTGCAGCTGGTCGGGGAAGAGCACGACGTTGGTGAAGCTGACCATGCGCTCGTATCTGGCGTAGGTCTCTGGTATCAGGATGCCCAGGACAATGGGAATCGTGATGCCAGCAGCACGGGCATCCCGCACGAACTCCACAAGCTTGTCGGCCGAGTAACACTGCTGGGTCACAACGAAATCCGCTCCCACATCCATCTGCAGACGAAGATTAGGCTAGGATTCAAACTAGAGATTAGAGATTATTGCACTTGCCTTTAGTTTTAAATACTCCATTTCCTTCTTCAAGTCCGGAGGACCTGTTTCCAAGCCCGGATGTCCTTCCGGATTTCCCGCCACGGCTATAGACAGATCCTCTGCAAGATCGAAATGATCGTAGCTATATCGAATTGTTAGTGAATCAAAATACTCACTTCCTCCTTTCTTTCGGAGATACTCGACCGCCTGATAGGCATAATCGTACTCCTGACCATCCTCGACGTGATCGCCCCGGATGACGAGCACATTGTTCATCTTTAGGGCGAGGAAGTCGTCCAGGTGCTTATGGTTCAGCCGAAAGACGGTCAAATGCGGCATGGCGGGAATGTGCTGATTCAGCTGACGAATCAACTGAATGTTGGGCACATACTCCATGCCCGTCTCCTCGATCCTCTCGGAGAAACTCTTGGTCCACACGAGACTCACGCACATCGGCAGCTGGGGCAGGAACTTATTGAAGTCTACACAGGCTGCCTTACCCTGGTCCATTGCCTTGGTCTCGATGCCATAGAAGAACTCCCCGGCCGCCGACTTCTGGGCCACGATATCCGCAATGCTGGGATCCCCGAGGCACAATTCCTTCTGACCATCTGTGAACGTGTAGCAATGCTTAACGACCAGAGAAGACTCCGACTCCGCGTCGGGTGGATTTGTTGTGGAGCTGCCCATGCGTTGATTCTGCGCAGAATACTGAAAGGCGTTCTTCCGTAGAAACGTTGTCAGGTTTCTGAACAATGATCGCGTTGCTCGGATTGGAATCAGATTGACAGACATTGCGATTTATGTATTTTATTTATAATTCCTATTCGTTTTTTTTTTTTTTATCACCAGAATGTTGTTCACGTAATATACTAACTATTTATGTATCTTAAATGTTTGCCTACATACTATGTGAATTTTTTTCTATTTTCAAAATCATGACATACTTCAGCTCCACATCGTTTTTTTTTTCTATTTTTAAAATCATGACACTTCAGCTCCACATCGTTTGACTGATTCATCTGTCGGCTGTCTCTTATCGTCTTCTTAGTCATGTATAATATTTCCTTACCTTTCTTATTGATAAAATATTTATTTCATCCACATTTATGAAATACCGGGTATTGTTTTCATCATTCAAGAAAGTACACCATTTGGAAAATAACTAATCCAACTTATAACAATTGTAACAACGTCATCGATAAGGTTGTTTATCCAATTAGTCGTATGACTTCCATATACGATGCTATCGTTAAATATAATCTATGATATGTTTAATTGCTTGCTTTGCGATGTGATTTTGTTGTTTATCAGTGTGCACACACTTAGAAAATCATCATGTTCACTTGTTCTTTTTTCAGAGTGAGTCAGTTGATCATTCACAGTGTTCACCTGATCAGTTTTTTTTATTAACTCCCTTTTCTGAGCGAAACCAACATTCGATACGTGTAATCTGCAATGTTCTTCTTTATTTCACAATATTTTTTTGAATTATAATAATATTGGATGTGTAAAACTTAAACTTCAACGGATTCGTCGGCTGCGGGTTTCTTGAGGATGTTCCGCGAGCGAAGTTCACGTAGCACATCGAGAACAGATCCGAAACGGTTCAAGGTGAAGAATTGGATGCCATAGATTCCCAGGTCGGCATCGATGACCTGTTGAATGTTGCGCACCGTCAGTTGAACAAAGTAATCCTTAACCTTGGCCTTGTCTCCTTGAATCTTCTCCAGCTCGTCGCGCTCTTCAGATGGTAGGCGCACTCCTGTAATTCGCTCAAGGATCTGATATTTCCCAAAGTAATCGGGAACAACCATGCCCAGCACAATGGGAACCGTTATGCCAGCACTGCGAGCATCTCGTATAAATTCCACAATCTTATCGCCGGAATAACATAGCTGAGTGATAATGAAATTGGCGCCAGCATCAACCTGAATAAATAACAAAATATATTGTAATCGAAAGCTTTTCTGATAAGCCCAAGTAGCTGTTAGACGTAAGCAAAAGCTCTTAGATTAAAAAGTTTACTATCGAGTTAGCTTCATTGCATTTAATGTGCTATGAAAGCTTCTCAAAAATATTTGCAAACTATATTTTGATCCTAAACACTCTGTTAATGTTTACAAACTACTTTAAGAGAGCTTTAAGCTAGTTTTAATCGAAATCAATGCGCTTTCTTTATGATAGACTTTCCTATAAGCTAAATATTCAGTGAATGCGATCAAGCTATTTTTAAATAGTTTAACTTTGAGCTGGAAATGTGATTTTAAATGATATCGCTTAACTCGATTTCAGTTACGTCTTATTTTTAAGTACTCATCCTTTAAATAAAAATGGTTTAATCCACTTTAATGTTCAAAGATTTTCCAAAGATATTTTAGCTCTAATGTAATGTGCTTTTAAATTCTAAATGTTAATTTCATATTAATCTTAAGTACTCAGCTAATAAGCTACTTTAAGAGAGCTTTAAGCTAGTTTATACCTTATTAAAGTGTCTTTTCTTCTAGATTAAGTGTAAATAGTTTCATTTTCAGTACCTAAACTTGCCTTCATCTTTAAATACTTAATGTTCTGGTCCTTATCCTGAGGCTCGGTGGGGTTCAGACTCGTGTATCCTTCCGGATAACCACCCACAGCAATTGATATTTTATCTGGAAAGGACGCAATCACTCTGAAATTGGAGATGGATAAACTGGAAGGCAACTCACCTCCCCTGGCACGACGTAGGTAATCCACCACCTGGTAGGAGTAACGATACTCCTGATCGTCGTGTAGTTGATCCCCGCGAACGACGAGCACATTGGTCAGATTCAAGGCCAGAAACTCATCCAGATACTTTTGGGACATTCGATAGAGGGACAGATGCGGCATTGCGGAAATACGAGAGTTCAGATACGGAATGAGCTGCATGTTGGCCACCTGGCTCATGGCCGAGCTATGAATCGTCTCGGAAAACTGCTTCGACCACACGATGCTGACGAAGGTGGGCAACAGGGGCAGGAACAAGTTGAAGTCCACACAGGTGACTTTATCCTCGTTGTGGGCCAATATCTCGATGCCATAAAAGAATTCCTTACTTGCCGTCTTACTGGCCACGAGATCGGCAATGCTCGGATCCGCCAAAGTCAATGTCTGTTGAGTTTCCGTAAAGTTGAAACAGGGCTGAATCGGCTCTGGCAATTGCGAGACGTTGCGGAGACTCGTGTTGCCTGTATCCAAATCAAGTGAGTGCATTGTGGAATTGAATCAGAATCAAAGTCACCGCTAAGAGAGAGAGAGCTTGCTCATCCGACTGACAAGTGACAACTGACAACTGAGAACTGACAACTGAACTGCAACTCGTGCTGGGAATGCCACTGATTGCGTTGCTTCCGGCGTAGAATACTTAGAATCGTTCCTCGTTCCTCCGTGGCGCCGGCGTGGGTCGGATTTGGGTCACAGATTGCGATTAGCGGCTCTCGTTTGACACTCGACTGTGGTTTCCATTGTTTACATGCGAGTGAGTTACATTAATTGTTTCCACTCATAACCAACCACACATTCACTTTTAAATGACACCTGATTTATCTCTCGTCAAACTATCTGAAACTCTTTCTTTTATAGTCAAAAACTATACAAGAACGTTGCACAAGCATTCAATTAACACTGACTAGATTAAACACAATAAATAAATAAGGTAAGAGCTTTTTTTTTTGAAAGATAAGAACGTGAAAAGCTTAACAGTTGTTTGCAAAAAATGTTTGCTTATAAATGATTTACAATAAATAAATAAGGTAAGAGCTTTTTTTTGAAATATAAGAAAGTGAAAAGCTTAAAAGATGTTTACAGAAATGTACGAAATACTAGAGAAAGAAATATAATAGCTAAATGTATGATTACTAAGAAAACAGCGATTAAATAAATTTAACATATCATATGACTTTATGAATTCGTTTTGTTATGTATCGTAATATATCATACTAAAAATTCAACTATAAATCTAGTCTTATTTGATTTTTTCAACAGAGATCGTTTTTAAAGCTCTTAAAACTCATGAGTTATGTATTTTCGATAATTCTGAATTAAAACGTACAAAATTAATGTTGTTGTTTGAGTTGATTATGTAATTGTACATTGTATCTGCATCAGTTACAAGTGAGATATTTCAATAAAAACAATTCTCAAGTAGCTTGTTGCAATTTGTGGAAACCAGAAAACAAAACGCAACTATTCATTTTCCATTTTTATGATCGTTTTCTTTTCTTTTTTTCTGTTTTATTCACTCTGCCTGAATGGGGAAAATTATTTGATGGCGTTAATTACAAAAATGCAGGCCATTTAGATTAGAGCAGCAAAACGCAAATCGATTGCTTGGGGAGCGCATTTAATTGCTGTCGACCACTTGAGATACATACGAGATCCCAACGGATCGTATCCGATACGATCCGAATCGGCGATTCCCCCAAATAGCCACTTGGGTTACGCTCCAGAGCCATAATCATAATTTAAATTGCCGCTGGCAGCACTCGAGAGCCATAAAAAACAGCAACGGCAACAAGATCGTGGGGCGTTGAATGGCAGTCAAGGAGCAAAACATCGTCGAGCCTGGACCGAAAACTCCGACCGGCTGCCAACTCTCTGAATCTCTGAAATGGAATTGAAAATCGAATATAAAAATCGACGCATAAACCAAAGAAACAAAAAAAAATACGATACAATAAAAGAAGACAGTCGGGTCGAGCGTCAAGTGGCAATTAAAGATTCATTTTACTGCTCGACTCCTCCTCAAAAGCATTTTTAATTTCCAAATGTCTGCACTTAGCTCTCCGATCCCCAGACTTCCAAATGCTGCCATCAACTTTGTTAAATTATCAAGTTATATTACATAATAAACATGTGCACATATGTATGTACATATATATCCGTATAAATAGCTTTTTGTTACCTGCTTCGAAGCGCTGCAATACGTGGGATTCGATATATTGCCATATTAAATCATTTGTTTCGACTACAATGTAAATCGCAGTATCTCTAAAAATTTATAGACTCGACATAACTCTAAAAAAATTTAAGATTTAACGCTGAAATTTGGTTTACAGCTTTAAGGATACGTTTTATCAGTGCTTCAGATAAGTAATTGCAGAGGAGACTCAGTGTCCTAATCATAACTCGGAAACTACTGAAACTATATTGCTGAAATTTGGTATATAGCTATAAAAAATCGAAAAAAAGGGAATAATTAGTAAATGTTATGCAAGTCCTATGCATGAGTTCTTAGAAAAGCTAAAGGTAATTCGTTCTGAGGAGCATTTTGTTTCGCAATAGTTTAACAACTTTAGCTTTCACATAACTAAATATTTACTGTAATCTTACTTTGAAATAAATATATACAGTATATATGTAAAATCGGTGGATATATGTATGTATATAATATATTGGTATATTTCAAAGTGCTTACCCCAATTCTTTGGCACTTTTCGTGCCGAGTTGACGCTTTTTACGAGCTGACATTAATAAAAATATTTTGTTATTTGTGATAATTTCAGTGATATAAAATTGTTTATGATTATTAGTTTTCGCTTAGGAAACAAACCCCTGACACGCAGACAATGCGAAGAGTGGGAAAAGGGAAATGCGAGAGAGGAATGGGAGATGGGAATGAGAATGAGAACCTGTCCCTATTCTCGAGACGGAGGCGACATTGAGAAAGTGGGCACTAAATCAGCAGAGGAGCCGCCGTCTTCACCGCCTAATTACAAATTTGATGCAGCTGCAGGCAGTCGACGATGCCTTCAACGGACCTTGAAATATATTTTGGGCCCTGCATTAAAATTTGTTCTTGTTCTGATGCCGCGGCACATGTGGCAGGGGCAGAGTTGCCCTCAGGATGCGGCACAGCTAATGGTGTGTGTGTGTGTGGGATCGGAAATGCGACGAGGCATGGAACCTGTTCCACTGATTTGGCTTTGTTAGAAGGCCATTCTAAAATTAAACAACACCGAATCTGTGGGGTAGAGAGATGCGAAGATCGTGTCATATTGGTTTCTAATAGGACACAAATAAACATGAACATAAAAACGCATACAAACAATAAGTAGACGCTCTTTAACGTAAGTTATGCATTCATATATTACGAGTACGAGTTTACGAAATACCCAAAAAAATAAATAAAACAACTAAACACACAAATATCAAGGCTTGGTTCAATTTATTTTACTTTGATTTTGTAAAATATGTGAAAATTCGCTGTTGAATTTAGCTGTTTTATAGCTAGATCCAAAGTCTAAAAATTTATAGAAAGTTGCTACTTTAATAACATGATCTCTAATTCAATTGAAAAATTTTAAAGGATGTTATTTAAATTTTAGTTTGCTAAAAAATAAACAGTTCTCTAAATTCTGAAAACTGCTAGTATTAATGCAAATGTAAGTATTTCAATACAGTCTATCTACAACTCTGATTATTTTGTTACATTTCAATGCAACTTACTTGCGATTACTTTAGGTTTCAACAATCTGGCAATGTTGTTACTCGTTAAACCCTTTTGCTTGATTGAAGACCTTTCCAGATGATGGATGTGCATTGAACTAAGTATGTCTGATAACCAGGGAAAGCCCTTGAACAGAGCGACTGTGCGACGAAGTCAGTGAGGATCTGAGATGCGAGAGTGAATGCAGGCAGGAAAATGCGCTGATTTGGCGCCATACTTTTCAAAGAAATGTCTGAAATGAAAGCGCTGAGAGATTAAATTACAAGTCAAGGCAAGACAAGACACGTAAATCCGCCCCACCCAAAGGAAATGGGGAAATCTTTGATGAAATGCGGCGGCTCAAAGCGCCAGACTCGACAGCACGCACAATTCCCTCCGAGGCGGTAAAGGGGCAAGGTGCGAGGAGGAGACAGAAGTATGAATATGGAAATGAAAAGGGAAATGGGAAAAGGAGAAAACGCGCTGCAACGCTCACGCATGAGATACTTTTGAGTTGCTCAGCTCTGGCGTAATGTATGAGATACTTTGCTCTGTCTAAATTAAAAAATTCCATGGAGAGCAGAGCAACATTATAATGCTGCAGGATGAAGAGCGAGAAATAAAAAAAGAATAACGAAATGTAATAAAGACATGAGTTGTGAAATTATTAAGATGATTATGAAAAACGAGACGAGTCTGGGAACTGACTGCGACTACGACTACGAGTATGTTGACTGGAATCGCAACCAGAGCTCCTTGGTAGCAAAGTCTTAAAATCAGAGAAAAGACGAAAGACCGCCTACGGGGCAAAGGAAAAGGGACTGTATCTAGGAGCTGAGAAAAGGCTCCCAGGGGAACGATTTGTTTATGAAAAACTGACTTCAATTAACCTATGAGATGACAACATCTAAGAAAAACGGATGAAATTCCCAAGTAAAATATGAGAACATCAAGGAATTACATATAAATCGAGTTGTAAGGAATTCATGCTTATTGGACGGGCAGCTTAGCTGAAACGTAGTATAATATAATAATTGGAAAGCCAATTGGAATTCCAATGAAAACGTTGACTTACTCAATGTGAAATACAAATTACAACTTATCTGGCTGGAATTCTAAGAAATGTTTACTTATTGGAAGACAGCGTAACTTTAGCAGAAACGGATGGTAAATGAAAATTCACATTGCAAATTGAATCAGAGCTTACAAATTATCAAATTTGCTGGATAAACACCTCGAATTCCAAAGAAAAATCGCTGATTTATTCAGTTAAATTTAGACTTATTTTATTACAATAAATTACTACTCAAAAATTCATTTAACTGAGTGAATACGAGTACTTGTGCTGCGAATAGATTCACATTCACGAGTACTCGCTGAGACTACTATATTCGAGTAGGACGCATGGAATTTTCCATAAGCTGCAGGATACATTTTGGGGGTTGAATTGGTTGGTAACTGAACACGGGGGTGCATTCAGCACATTCAGCAGCCACATCAGTTGCCAGATGCCGGGCGAGAAGCGAGAATCGAAATTATATTTTACCTATCGCAAAAAGGGCGAATTTCATCGGCTGTTGTTGCTAAGCGAGCAAAGGACATGCAGGGACATAAACACAAAGCAGGCAGAAGGACTCACTCGTAACTGGGTGAGTGGGCTGCCTCTGCTCTCCCACTGACTCACTGACTGACTGACTGACACACAGCACACACTCATATTTGGGGGTTGTTCCGTTGCACAAATCGCATCATTAAAACAGCTGAAAAATCTGTTTAAACGAAATGAATGACGAGCCGGCTGCTTGAATGCCTCAAATGTGGAATGTTGAATGTTGAATGGGTGGCAAGCAACCCTCAACGGCAAAAAAAGGGGCGGAAAACAATTGAAAGCAGGAAGAGCGACAACCACAACAACAGCACAAGCTGCACCTTTCATTTAGTCAGTCGGTTGCAAATCTTTGTGAATTTGCGTCATCAACATCATCATCATCATCAACATCAGAGCAACATCCCTTGGCTGACTGAGGAACGTGCCCGGCACGCATCGCTCTCACTTCGCAAATACTTACTATATATGTGTATGTGTGTATACATATATCCTTTGGGTCCACTTCTCTCACCTATGCATGTACACATATCCTGGCTTAGTTGCGTTACTCGTGCCGTGCCGTCAATCTCGTATGAGTAACTGACATAATTAGGTCTTAACTGGAAGTCACGCGCCGCGCATTCGTAATTCGTAATCCGAGGCCAGCCCTCAAAATGCTCGACGATTCCACGCAAACACCGCTTGATGTCCACGCTGATGATGACGATGATGATGATGATGATGATGATGACGATGACGATTCTTTTCATTTCGAATTCAAGGTCACAAATTCATATCAAGCTGCTACAAAATGCAATTAACCACTCAGCTGGCTCCGATTTAACCTTGACGATTCTCCCTGCTGATATCGAGTGCGTTCTGTTGTTCAATTTCACGGACAAATCTCGAATTCTGAAGAGCAACTAACAACTTCTGATGCTCTTAGATTAAATTTAAATAAATGTATGCAGTAAATATTAAATTAATCAGGGATTGTGACGATTGTAAGTTTTGGGAAAAACATTATTAAAAAAGAGTAATCAGCTGATTTTTGAAATAAATTTATCTTTTAACATTTACTATACAAATTAAAAAAATTTATTTCTCATTGTTTTTTATAAAAATCAGCTGATAATAATTTTGAAAGTAATTTTTATAAAACTGTGTAAATTTTAATTTGATCCCCCAATTGGTATTTTTGAGGTGGGTCTGAGATTTGTTGATAAATTAATTTGGGTCTGCTCGACTTTTTTTTTAATGGCAGGATACATATCCCTCAACCATATTATTATACAAATTTCTCAATTGCATGCAATTTAAGTTAAGTATCTTTAATTTTCTCCTTCACTTTACAGATTTTCTGACAAATTACTTTGGGTTATTCAGTTTAATTCCTTGAATATTATAACTTATATCACTAAAACACAATACAATTTGTTTTACAGCCTTTTTCTCAGGTATTCGAATATAAATCACACAAATATAAAAGAAAGAAAAATTAATTGTAGTAAATCAAATGCATTTTCTATGGTCCTGCAGCACACACACACACACACACACACACACACAAATAAAAACGTAATTACTTAAATTACAAAAACAACAACAAATAATTCGGTGATTACATATTTTACAGTTATATACATACGGCGCCAAGGCAAAAAAAAAAACAATAAAAAAAGGCGTATTCATTTTCCGAGTTTTTGCCGTCGTCGTCAGTTCGTCAATTTGCTGCTGCCGGATGTGTGTGTTGGAGTGGGGGGAGCGATCCATGGGAAAGGGGAAAGGGACACACACACACACACACACATACACAGACAGGCCTTGAAATCAAGCAAAGAAAAGAAAAGAAAAGCAAGTCAGCAGGCGTTCGGTAACAAAACACACACACTCACTCTCTCTCTTTCCCTCTCCCTTTCTCCCTCTCGCACACGTGTAAATGCGTGTTTGTTTGTGTGTGTTGTATGTAATTTAATTATGGGCCTGGCCTGGGCAGCTACGCCGACGTAGACGTCGACTTGGACGGCGACAGCGACGCGTGCGGCGGCGGGTGGCAAATTGCCAAAAATTGTACGCATATCCTGCTGTTTAAAAGTCCTTGCCCCTCCCCACATACATATTTTTTCCTGGTTTTTCTGCCCCTTTTTCCACTGTTGCCCCACTCGCATTGTTGTTTGGCGTTTTGTTCGCCCTATTTTGACTCAAGCTGTGCACATTTTCGGTTTGATTATCGAACACAATATTTTTTCCGCTTTCGTCGCTTCCTTTTTCCTTTTTTTCGCCATTACTTCTTGTCGGCCCATAATTGACGATTGCGCCATGAGTTGCCGCAATTTGTGCCCCCTCTTCACTTCCTCCTTCCCCCTTTCATTCACCACTCTCAGTTCTCAGTTCTCAGCATCATCGTGAGTTTTGGCTTGTGCCTTGTCATTTAGCTTTTCCTCCTCCTGCTTTTTTAATAAAATTCTGCATCGGCTGTTGGTCGAGTAAACACATTAAACAGATTTAAAAAATTTAAATATTTCTCGACAGGAGAAAGGAGCAAAGGGGAGAGAAATTAATTTCCAATACGGAAATTGTAAAATGTAATGGAAAACGGCGACTTTGAATGTGATTAAATGACCAAAAACGACAGATGAACGCAAAGTGCGAATCGAATCGAATCGAAATTTAATTACAATATTTCATATTTATTAAATGAGAATATTTTTTGAAGCAAGTTCAATTTGAATCAAATTTAGCATAAATTTATTATTGATTTTTCAAGATAGTCAAATTTGGAAAATAGTTATGATATCATTTTGTTTTTCAACTTTTTCAAAGTAAACCTCAATTTAAATCTAGATTGGTAAATATAAAATCGAATTGAAGAAATTTAAATAACTTCGTTGACATTCGATATGGGCGCCAATAAAATTGTCTACAAATTTGATTAGCGTTTTGTATCGTTATGCATAAATTTCAAGTTGAAAATAAAAATAAAGAGAAAAAAAACAGAAATTTGGTAACCAATTTCGGAACTCGGCGGTTTCTGCGGTTTCGGCTAGCGTTAACAATAGATCATGAGCCGAAAATGGAAAATACATGCATTAATAATAATAATAAAAGTCGTAAAAGAGCAGTAACCGTTAAAGCCATGAAAACCCGTTAAGCGCACGAGCAACACCCACACACACACACACACTCACACACACACAATGCGAGTGGTGTGTGTGATAAGAAAAAAAAATAGAAAGAAGAAGCCAGAGCCAAAAAATATTGGTAATACAATGGTTCAGCCCATAAATGGCATTACAAAGGCACACACACTTGCACTCACACACACTCACTCACACACACTCACTCACACACACTCACTCACACACACACACAGATACATTGAAGTATTTTTTATGGTCTCTGGTTCATTCGTGCGATTCTCAATGCTATTGATTTGTGACGCTGCCTAATCAAAAAAGAGACAAGTAAGCGAGCTACAATAGAGTGTGATCGACTATTTGATGCCTCTGTAATCAGACATCACAGTTGCACTGCTTTCCCAATACCAAGCAGTGCTTTATGAACTTATCCCACAATTTTCTAAAACTTCAATGTTTATGATTTGTTGTTATTAAATTTTTAAAATCACAAAATTAGTAATAAATGGTTTAAAATTAATCTACATACACCTATATACCTTTCCTTTGCAACCGAGTACAGGGTATCGTAAAAAGCCATAGAGAAAAGGTGTACAAAATTAAGGAAGCAACAACGCCAGAAAGAAACCCCATAAAGCGAAACGAGTCTGTTCTCGAGTTGAATCGAGTTGAGCCTAAGCTCTGCACGCTCCATAGAAACCGATGTGTATCCATAAGATACTCTACTCCTGCTACTCGAAAATTGGGTTCTGAGTTATTGTTATTGTTGCTGCTGTTGGCAATCCATTTGGCAATGCCAAACTCGATCTGGGCCAAATGAAGCCTCACAAAAAAATAAAGCCAAAAAAGTAGAAAAGAAAAATCAAAACGTCAAATGTCAAACGTGTCCATAACCACTGCCAATTGTTTAGTGCCCTCCTCCCAGACCCTCCGTTCACCTCTCTTCTCCCCTGTTTGACTCTTGTCACACCTAAAATGAGACGGAAAACTAGTTTTCACTTTCGTTTCCAATATTATTATACGTATCTTTTCTTTTGGCTGCTACGACATTTTTTGTTGCCTCTCCGCTTGATTAACTTTTGGGCTGGCTGTGTTTGAAAAACAATCAAATTTAATTTCGAAATCGTACGCTTAAGCTACTTAGCTATAGATAAGATATAATCCTTAATATCAGTTGAAATTTTGAATCATTTTAATTTAAGATGATTATAATGAAGAAAGGAGATTGACCATTGATTTCAGACTGTCAAAAATTGTATATCAATTTGAATTTTCAGTTGCGATTTTTTAATAATTTTATTTATATATTTCTAAGGCTTATTTCATCGCCACAATTCAATTTGTTATATCCAATGTATATACATTTTTCTATATTCTGACTATTTAAATGTCTCTCTCTCTTTCTATCTCTCTCTCTTTGTTTATTCTTTCCTTTCATTTCTTTTCTTTCGGTTTTACGGCTTGCAAGCATTTTGAGTTTTATTTTAGATGTGTTTTTTTTGTTTTTTGTTGTATTTTAGGGCCACTAAGAGGAGAATACATTGTTGATGTTGTTGTTGTTCGACCAACAGACACTGGATTCGTCTGTCGGACTGACGGATTGACGGACTGACCGAGTGGATGACTGACTGATTGCATGACGAACTAACGAAACTAACGAATCAACCGACCGAACGATGCCATACACAACACTGACACACACACACACAACACACACACCACACACACATATAACATACACAAGTACAAACAACAACATCGACCTCTTAAAAGGCTGGCAACGTTGAAGAAACACAATAATGGGCTCGAACTCGGCACCGAGACCGACCGGGCCTAAGTTTACTTTTGCCTTTTTCACTTTTGATATTTTGACATTTTCATTTGACAGCTGATTGAAGGGCCGCATGAACGCGACGCCAGCGCCGGCAGCGACGTCGGCGTCGACGTCGATTTCGATCGATCTTTAAGGAAGCGGAGGAGAGGAGTGGGAGTGGGAGAGGAAGGGGGGAAGAGCAGTACCTCCGTCCGACACGTTAGCGGTACGACGAAGAAACGTTGTCGAGTTGACGCTGTTGCTAGGTCCCATTTGGAGGCAGAGCGACGGTGTCAAGTGCCGCACAGTGGCACGCATATGGTTAAAATGTAGTGTATATGTTTAGGGCTGAAAACATTTTACAATTATTAATAAAAAAAAAACATCACTTTTATATTGATCTATTACTTAAACTTGAATTGACCATTAAAAGTTGAATACAAAAAATTAATAACATTTAAGTTACATATTTTATATTTGTTCAGAATTTGACTTAAAAAAATTAGCTTAGTTTATTTGTATAACTCCATATAAAGTGTTAAGCTTCTCGAGCATAATCCGCACACTCTTCCCATGTCAAAGCCTATCAAGGAAATTCTTCAAAAAAAAAACCTTTCAATAAATTTTAATTGTTCTTAACAGATCTTTTGGCTTTTTTCTTTAAATCAGGTACACAATTGAATTTTAGTTAAAAAAAACAACTACTTATAATTTTTTATAAGATTTTATATTAATTTTAGTCTTAAAAAAAGTACTTGTGACATTTTCATTTTCATTACATTTAAATACGATTTGTGCCACTGTGCGTTGCGGGGATTTGCGGGGGCGATGAGTGTTGGCCATATGAATGTGTGACATGTTTGTCGAATATGTTCAATGTTGTTTGGCTCTATTGTTGCTGTTGTTGTTGTTGTAGTGTTATTGTTGTTGTCTTGCTTTTGTCTGATGGATGAGGGAGGGGGGAAAATGGAGGTTAGGTGCTCGCTGTTAGGTTGCTGCAGGCCAAGTTGCGCCTAATGGCGTCGCCAGCGTTTACTTTTAGCGTCAAGTGTCGCATGTGTTATTGTTGTTGCTGTCTCTGTTGTTGTTGTTGTTGTTGTTGTTTGTGTTGTCGTGCCTGGGTGTGTTTTTTCTTTCGGTGCTTCGTTGTTGTTTTTATTTTTTGCTGTGTTTGTCTAACTGCACTTGACAGTTGGTGAGCATTAGCCTTATTCAATTTACCACTGTGCCCCGTCCACGATTTTGTTCCTGTCCCCTGCCCTGCCTCGTCCTGTTTGCTTTGCCCACTTTGTGTCCAGCTTCGTGGACATTAAATGGTCGACAGCTTCTTGGAATCGCACTCCATCTTTGCATTTAATTGCCTCGAAGCCAGCGGGTTGTGTGACCTCTGCTAATTAGGTAACAAACTTAACTTTTACTTCAACTTCCCTTTCTTTTTTTTTCCTATTTTCTCGCTTCCCTTGCCGCTAAACTCCTTAATTGAAAATGTTTTTCCTTTCAACTGTTGCAGGTAAACAACAACAAGGTATTGATAGTGTTCTCAGGAAGTTTTTAAACATATTTTTTCAAAGATTCATTATTTGTTTTTACCAATAACCCATAAGAGTTTTCATTTCAATCTTCACTTCTGCTTATAATTGTTTGCCAATTTGTATATTTTTTGTATGCAAAATTCTTCAATTTCTCAATTATTTTATTTTGTTTTAAGAAATTTTGAAATTTCATTATTAAATGATTTATTTAATTTCTCCCTTGTCAACTTTCAGACTCAACTGTTTTACTTTTTCATAAAATATAGTTCGCTGGTTTCATTCCGTTGATTATCTGCCAAGAGAGCTAAGAGCTTTTTGCCAACTCTCGACATACTCACATTCAGATACGAGTAATTCATATTTGTGAATAGAAAGTGGAAACTCAGACTCTTCAAGTCGAGTGTTATGCAGACTTTGCCATATAAGTATACATTTAATGTAATTGTAATCCCCCAGGAGAAAAAACACCAAAACCGTAACGCAAGGGAGCGGAGAGAGAGGAGAAGGCAATGGGGAGGGGGAAGGACCTTTTGTAGATGAACTGAAGAACAAATTACATTGCCATTTCCACAATTCTGCGGGTACTCGCTCTGTTTTTTGTGAGATTCTTGAGTGCTTGAAAGCGCCATAGGTCGTCGCCTGTTGGGTGAAAGGGGTGGAAGTGGTAGGGGGTAGGGGGTGGAGAGGGGGTTGTAGCCTCTTGTCGAGGTAGCTGCGTGGCTGGACGAGCGAGTTTGGAGTGGCGTTCAAAACGAATTTGCCACAGCACTTGAGCGCTTAACAAGCTGCCAAGAAGGACGAAGGACACAACACGAAGGATATGGCAACGCTGGCCATGTAATATTCAACAACAACAACAACAACGATAATAATGACGGCAAAAACAATTGCAACAACGGTAAACAAGGATTCGCTCGACACGCTCAACACTTGAAGGAGCAAATGCACACAGAGACAGAGAAGGAGAGACAGAGAGGGAGAGAGGAAGAGGGAGTGTGAGTTGGCATTATGTTGAGAGTTCACTGTAGTAGCACGCAATCACGCGCACTCGCTGCGCTTAAAGGACAACCAGACACAAGGAGTACGAGATGCAGCGACGGGACGAAGAACGAGGGATGCAGGGAGGGGAAGGGAGTGGCAAGGGAGGTGGGAGGATTCTGCCCATTGTTGCTGTGTAATAAGCATTAATAGGGTGCTCACCGGGTTGCTGTCGGTTGGTTGTTCGTTGTTGGTTTCCCTATTCATTCCGAAAAGTTGTTTTTGTTTATCTGTCAACATGCAACGGCGGCTGCACAAACAACAACTTGCCACCAGAGCCACGTTACCATGGAACAAACGTTGCAAATAATTGATATAGATACTTAACGCCTCCTTTTCTATTGCAGCTTCTTCTTGGCTTCATTTTTCAAATAGTACATTTCATTAAAAATTAATTCTTAAATATTCAATTCCAATTTATGTTGTGGTAAATTTAAACAATAATACTTTTATGATATGGCCCACTGTGCCACGTCAGCAACATTCGTCAATTGCCAGTTTGCCAGCGTCATCTCCATCACCATTTCCATCCTTGTCGTCATCTTCGTCGTCATCCCCGTTCCCACTTCCATCGCCATTTTCATCTTGGTTCTATGCTGATTCCCATTAGCATTGTTTCTTTCGCGTTTCTCGCTATCATTTGATAATAATGATGATAGCAATGATGAAAACGATGTTGATGCTGATGATCATAATCATGATGCTGATGACGAGAATAATCATAGGAAGGAGACTGATGAGAATGAGAATGGAAAGGGGAATGGGAATTATGTGAATGACGTTTGGCAACGTCAGCAGCGCGTGTGAGAAATCATCATTTTAATTTTCACAATCAAATGTTGTTTTTGTTATTAATAATAATCATATTTTTATTTTTTTTCCGCTTTCCACCCATTCGCATTTTCCAGGCTTTTGCATCGAGTGTCGGTTGCAGGGACGCGGGGAAGGGGCAAAGCAGCTGGCCAAAAATTGTATTGTAGCTGTCGCTTTGTTTGGCAGGCAGGACGGGGTCGACTGTCCACAGGGAGGGAGGGGAGCAGAGGGTAGATGGGTGGGGAGGGGAGAGGGAGGGAAAACGGCAGTCGAGACTCACGAGTTTTGTTTTGTGGTTTATTACACGCAAATAAATTAAATTTATGTTTGCTTCCATTTCCATTTCCCCTTCTTATCACCTTTCCCTCTCTTTTCCACTTCACCTCTGCGTGTGCACATTTGTTTCCATTTGTGTTTTGTAATTTTCCTATGCGATTTTTCCAAACACTTTTACCAACGACCCCCTCCACTGTATCTGCACTGAGAGAAATAATTGTAAAATGTTGTATTATTTATTTTATACATATGTTAAAATGATTAATACTCTCAGTATTAGAATATTTCTATAGCCATGTCATATTCTAAAAAATAAACTATCTTTTTATAGAATGCTTATGATATATTAATTTATTATTTATTACTTATTAGCTTAAAGTCAAACTGTTCACTGAAAAAAATTCAAAATTTGTGTAGTGAATTTGTTAACCACTTTATTATTTAGATTTATTTTGCAATATTAAAATTAGTGGAATGTGATTCAAAGTATTTATTCTATGAATATTTATTCAATTCAATATTTTTAAAAATGTTTATTTATTTTTCTATAAGAACCTTTGTAATTTATTAAATTCTAATGAACTATTTTTTTTACTACTTATACTTTTATTTATTCGATTTTTTACTTTTTACCATACTATTTCGTTGAGTGTATCTATATTTAGCCTCTCTCACTCGCTCGCCCCTTGTTTTTCAACGTTTTTGATTGTCTTCAGCTCTTTAATAATTTGATCATTTCATGATTGTTGTTTTCGTTGTTTCTGTTTCTGTTTCTGTTGTTGTCGTTGTTGTAATTAACCTTTTGTCTTTTGACCATTTTGTTGCTGCTCATTTGTTGGCTTTGCTCTATTTGCCTGTTCCGAGCCACTTTCTCTTCCCTTTTAGCCATGAGGGTCCCATTGTGTGTGTGTGCGTGTGTGCGTGTGTGTGTTAGGATCATACTCCAATCCCAAATCCTCCCCATGGGCACTAGGGTCGGTATCCTTACCTTTTGACCTGTCGTTGCTGTCGTTGTTGTTTTGAGTTGTTTGACTTCTGCTTTTGGCCCTTTGTCGGCAGAGATGGACACACGAACACGAACACTTTTTAGTGGGCAATTATGCACTTGACATTTGATGAGGGCCTCTCCCTGTTGTTGAACCTGATGTTGGTTACCTGTAATGCAGTTTCCCTGGCCATATTCGTGTGATTATCACATAAGCCACATTATGAGAATAAATACCCAAATGGGTATTTAAGATTTCTAATGTTAATTCCGACAAGAACTGAGAGCGTATTATATTTGATGATAGTATGTCGATAGTATCGGCATAATAATTTATTAATTAAAACCATATTTAGCCCATATTTATAAATTTTTCTCTAAGCTCAAGATAAATTATATTTTCAGATTTTACTGCACATTTTTCATATCTTTCGTGCCAGGATTTTCCTTGAAAAAATAAAGGAATTTCTAAACGAATTTATTTCTTTGTTGTTCAACATTTTAATTCTTACATAAATTTATATTAAGATTTTTCCTCTTTGGCGTCAATTGAGCAGTTAAAAGGCCGAAGCGGAGTAACCAAAAAAAAAACGCTGGGAAACTCATTAAAATTTTACGAACTTGGGCGCAGTTTTTCACATTTTATGACTTTTGAAGAAGAAGAAGAAGAAGAAGATGCTCTTATTCGTTGGATTCTCTCTCGTTCTCTTCTACTTTCTGGCACTTTGTTTAATTTCATAGCGAAAACGACTTTCAAGGACCTTCAAAAGAAATTCCAAATTTTGATCACGTTACGTTTTTTAATTGTTCCCCTGCGGCGTGGCTCATTTAAAAAAAAAGTCTCCTCTTCTTTACCATTCGTTTCCCTCCCTGCTTTGCTCTCATTTTCCTACCCTCTTCCCCCTTGTAATTGAGACCTTGGCATGCGTGTGAAGAATGCTCGTTCTCTTATTTAAAATAGGCAGAAATTACTTGAAACTTGTATTGACTTTCGTTTTTGCTAGATTTCTTATATTGTTGCTCCCTCTGATTTCCATTTCCTTTTTTCTTTCCCATTCCCTTAATTTTTCTTTTCCCAATAATTGCATAAAAGTTTTACGACGTTCTGTCAGCGATTTCCAAATTAGCCTCAGGCAATTTAAATGCTGTAAAATATATAAAAATAACATTAAGTAACCCAACACCCCGAGCATTTTCCCCTTCTCACATTATCCTGCATATATGTTTTTTATGGTACATATTTAGCTGAGGATTTGTTCTGAAAGGACTCCTGCCAAGGATGCAATTATTCTTATGCGAATTGCCTATTAACTGACAAATAGCCCCATTTCAGTGCGATGAGTCACTTTTAACGCTGACATAAGCTTATTAGCCATGGTACATGGCCTGTAAACACACACATTTATTGGCTACACTGAACGAAATTCCACTTTAGTTGGCAAAGCATACTTAAATTTAATTTAGAAGTCGTTAAGCTACTCAAATGACTTGACTTCATCTTTATCTATATTTACTATGTTGATATCATTTCATTATAACTTTTCTTGTTTTTTCGCAGTGTAGCTGTCGGTTCAAAGAAACAATCATAAACTTTTCCCAGCTTTTACGATTGAAAATCTGTATTGAGTCAAAGTTTAAGTATTATCGTAATTAATTTAGTTGCCGCTAATTAAGCCCAACGTTGGGGCTACTGTTAAACTAAAGTCTCTTTTATTATGCATGAATCATATATTTTATGTAGACTTATTTTTATTTTATAAGAACTGGAAGATATCCGATATTTTACTGAACTAAAAAAACCTTAAATAATATTGTTCAATACACAAAAAATAGTGGCTTGGAAATGCTTTTTCCCATATACGAGTAAATTATTAAGTTTTCGATTAGCTTTCTATGGAAAATGTTATGAAATTTTGCTGTGGTAATTATCTGTGGCAACTGACAGCAGCAGCTGGTTTTGTTGCTGTTGTTGTTGTTGCTTTAAGCATCTGCCACACGTTGTTGGGGGTATGAGAATTATGCATTATGCACGTGACTTGCCACACGAAGTGGCAACGTTGCCAACGTTGTCCCAGTTTAATTCACGTGCGAATTTATTAGATTTTCATCAGAATAAACAATGCGTCCTATGGCATTTAATTGCTTAATTTATTAATAAACAACTGGGCAACTGAGAACCCGGTCCCATTCCAAACCAGCAGCTGTCACGTCGTTAAGATGGACGAGAGACGAGACGAGAGCGGAAAACTTGCGCAACAAATTTGATTTTCATCACCAGACACTGAATTTTCGTCAATTTTCGCACACGCCCAAAATGAGTTTTTGCCAGTGAGAATTATGCCTAAAATATGACAAGGGTAAGGGAAGGGGAGGGGGCAGGGAGGGGAATGTAATGCGAGGCGAGTCCTTTGGGAAAATTAACACTCTTTGATTAGCCGGCTGCCTATTGCCAACTGCCTGCTGCCTGCTTATTACGTATACGCCCTAATGGCAGTCAATCAATGGACACTTGAGCCTTGCGTCAAGTCCTCGCAGGCGAATGTCCTTTGGCTGCTGTTGTTGTGCTTCTTCTTCTTCTTCTCCCTGTAGTTGTTGTTATTGTTCCCGTTGCTGCTACTGCTGCTTCTGTCAGGCAGAAAGTTACGCAATTTTTGCTTATTATTTTCATAATCAATATTCAATTTGGGCAAAACACTTGCCAGTCATCAGGACCGTGACTCCTGTTGCCGCTGAAATGAGCTTCAAAGGATATACAGGGCACTAACAGCAGATACTATGACGGCACATTGGTTTAAAACCATTTATATCTATCGAAAAATTACAGAAAGTGAAAACATTACAACCAGGATCATTGAGATTAAATATCCGAAACGAATATCGAAAGAATTCAGTTAATGGTTTAACATTTACGTTACAGAATTTAGGTTTTCAGGTTATGACGAAAGCTTTACGAAGGGTACGAGGCGATTACGCATATATACACAGGAAGAATGGAAAATTTGCGTATGACGGTCCGAACCGGTTTTCGTTATGTACCGATCTTGAAATACCGGTATCGGTTTCGGTTCACAAATATGCATACTAAGATTTCTTTGTAAAACATACCTGATTACGTGAGCATAAACAGATGATAAGTGAAAGAGGCATAACTTAAATGCTTAGAGCTAGTTGGGTCATTTGAGCCTATTTGAATTTCACGTATGAATTTTCAACAATTCTCAATAAAAAATACGCGTCGAAAATAGAACACAAAACTCGACCATCGAATATCGGACAACTGGTTCAAACAATAACTTAATTTTGAAATTTTTAGGGGCCTTCCGAAAATGAGATGAAAAGTCAGTCTGTTTGTTTGTTTGTATGAAATCGTTGATTTTTGAGAAAACGCCGCTAACGATCAATTTCAATATGTTTTAGTTTGTAAAATTTCGCGTTTTTTGATATATGACACAAAAAATTTTACCGATAGGTTTGGAAGATATAACCTATTAACTGAATATATACGTTTTACTTTGAATTGGAATAGGGCAGCAGCAACAAAGTGTCATAGCAGCCAGTTTGTTTGTTTGGATAGCTTAAATGTTTGAATGAGGACTTGTTCCTGTTCAAAAATCTAGAAACGTTTGCTCTACGACTTTTGCGAAAAATCGCTAGTTTAGGGGAAAATCGCTAAAACCCGCTAAAATTGAACCCAGAGTTTAAGAGTGCTGATAGCTTTTGCGCTGGGCATGTGTGTTTGTAAAGGGGACCAGTGTTGCCAGACAATTTGCTTTAGCTTGTACAAACAATAATCAAAGTTGACAAAGCTATACTGTCAAGAAATATTCCAATTTCAAAATTTCTGAGGTCCTTTTCAAAAATTTCTGATATCCCACAAAAAAAAACCTCTTTACGAGGTAAAAGTCTAGTGACGAAAACATTTTCA
Organism: Drosophila recens; assembly: GCA_037043495.1. NCBI lineage: Eukaryota > Metazoa > Arthropoda > Insecta > Diptera > Drosophilidae > Drosophila > Drosophila recens. Next base: position 22,959 of record JBAMBJ010001887.1, on the reverse strand, counting down.
TGCCCCAAAATTTCTGATATGCAATTTTGTGACGAATAATATTAAGTTTTACACATAAATTATTTTAAACAAAATTTTTGCATTCGGCACTGCGCAAAACAGTGAGTTTTATTTAGTATTAGAATTGAAACATTTTAGCGCAATGTGCCGGGTGGCACAAAAGATCTAAAACTGGTCGCGGTGCGGAAAGGCCTTATTAACATGTGTATTTTTTTATCTATTACATAAATAAATATATCATATTTTTAAAAACTTTAAACCACTGTACATTGATTGCCCTTGCGCAAATTTCCCTTGTGGCAGCTTCACAGAGAGAGCGAGGGAGAGATCTGAGAGTGGCTTATAATTAAACATGGAAAACGTGGAAAATGTGGCAAACGTGAACACAAAACAACAACAGCAAATGGCGCGGATGGAGGGTGGTAGGTAGGGGGTAAAGGAAGAGGAAGAGGAAGAGGAGCAGCGCGGCAGGCGTTCAAATTGAAAAAGTTATTTTGCATTCGATTATTCCACTGACGGAGAGGCAACAAACACATTGATGACGACGGGCATCATATTTCAGAGAGCAAATGTTGGCCCCTCCCCTCCTTTTACATACATAAATATACCTACCAACCATCCATATCTACTATATGGTCGATGCTACCCCACAGATCATTTCATTTGCTTCGGGCATATTTTTGCAATTTTGCGTAATATTTTGCTCATTTACACTTCGTTGCATAGTCAATGGCAATGGAAAGAGAAGGAGAACGGGAACGAGAAGGAGGAGGGGCGATTGTCCTTTGCCGGACACATTCTCCCACTCTCCCACTCTCTCTTCCTGTATCTGTTCAACGAGAACATCATCAACAGCTCCCAGAGGAGCATTTTCATTCTATCGAAACTTTTGATTGCCAACGAATGAATGAATGATTGAATGAATGAATGACGTGTGAGAGTTGCGCTTAGTTGGTTGGTAAGTTAGTTAGTTAGCTAGTTAGTCGCAGCAGCTCGTTGCTATTGATAGGAGCGCAGTGCTACACAATAGCATGCACACGCTTATTTGCCGCTTTTAATGCCTTCGTCGTTTCATTAGCATTAATAAACATTTTCTATGCAATTCAATATGCACACCGAGTAAAAGACAGACTGAGACAGAGGGAGAGAGAGAGAGAGAGCAAGCTGATCAATAAACGAATGCAATTTGTATGAACGCAGTTAATAAGTTGGGTCCAAAGGGTAAAAATAATCTGCAGTGACCGATAATAATAACAACGACTGAAAGTTGTAGACTACTAAATACCCCACTCAACAGATTAATTTGTATTTAAATTATATATAAAGGATATTTCTAAAAATGTTTAAAATTTTTCAATTCGATATTATTTAAAATAAATTTCATTTAAATAAATTTGCATTATTTTGACCAAATTATAATGTGAACTGTAATTTTTAAACCTTATACTTATTGAAGATTAAAATAATTCTTAATAGTTAATTAATTCTAAAGCCCGTTTATTCAATGTCTAAATAAGGTATTTGATAAATATTGAAAAGAAAATTTTACGTAAAATGTATATAAATTAATGTCAAATTGTTACTATATGTTAAATAGACTTTATATGTACATTGAAAAACGGTGCTAAGACATATTTGACAGTTTTCAAATCAATTAAAATAAATGAAATGAATTACATTAACTTAAAATTATTGGTTTTTATGCAAATTTGACAGTTTTTAAGACAATTTTACATGCTTTGAATGTCAAAACTTAAAAAACTACGCTTTTCGTTTATAACTAAATTTGTTATTCCCTTTTTAAGCAAATAGTTAACAAATCATTGAAGCCGCGAACAGAATCTATGTTTTCTCAACGGAAATAAAAACAATCAAATAAATCTTTGGGGGGAAGCAGAAGTGAAAGAAGAAGAAGGCTTAGCCCCAACTGGTTAAAAGTGTCTTGTGTTTGTCTTCAATAAATTTTGAGACATGGCCCTTAAGCAAATTCAACACCCGAACGCAAAGTGTAATTAATATTTCAAAGCGCAACATTTATCAAACAAAAAAGCAGCAGAAAAGCAGAAAACTAACGAACATTTTCGAAAGTTGGCTCCGACGTTTGAGCCAAAAAAACAATTAATGGCACACTCTCAAGTCCCCTCCCCTCCCCACCCCCTCACAGAAGACAGGCCATAAAAAAGGCAAATCCAAACTTGGAAGTTGAAAACTCAAACAAAATGAATATTCGAATATATGTACATGGATAGCTTTCGAGCCCAATAATAAGTATGAAGGGCCCGAAACGAGAATGGACAAATAAAAGAGACGGAGGCACAGTAGCCACTTGAGTATAGTATCTTCTTCTTCTGCCCCCTCCCCTCCCCTCGCCACTTCTCCCACTCCCAAAAAGTCATGCATGTAAACATGGCTTGCATAAAAGGCCAACAACTGATAGTTGGCTTAAGGAGTGGGGAGTGGGAGCTTACAGGGGCGAGAAGGGAGGGAGGAAGGCCTGTCGAACCCGTTGAAGCCAACTGTGATTAGTGTGGCAATCATAAATTGACCAAAAAGAGGGTGAGGTTCACTCTTTTTTTGTTTTTTTTCCTTAGTTGTTGTGGTTGCTCCGCTATTAAGTTCCCTTTCAGAGTGATTTACGAGTACGAAACATTTCCGAGCTCGAGTAACTATCTGACGAATATCATACGCTACATTTAAATTCGTGGTTATTTTCAATATGCAGATACGTTTGGATACCTATTAAAGCTTTAGAAAACTCTTTGGGTAACTATTTTTTTTTTGCGATTTATACTTGGATTTATTTTGTGTCAGAAAATTGTTTTAAAATTACTTAAAAAAACAAAATATATTTCTGGAGTTTAGATAAAGGATTTAATTTCAATAATTATTTTTTAATTACTATTATTTTTAAGAGGTTTTCACTTATGTTTTATTATTTAACTATTTTAATTAACATTTCAAACTGATTCTTATGAGTAGACTTGAAACTTATTAAAAAAATTTAAAAAAAAACCTATAGTTTATATAAAATACAAACGCATAATTCATTGTTGGCAACATGTTTGAATTCAAAAATTCATATTGGAAATTTGTGACTAATTGACCAATTCAGTTTTTTGACAAAATATAGTTCACTTGGAAAGAGTTTTGGAAATGCTATTAAGTTTAGGTACAAATTACACTCGTAATCAATAGACCCCTTTCAATTGTCAAATTATAGCGCAAAGAGTGAAATAAGAAAAAAAAAAAGAGAGAAAAAAGACAAAAGCAACAAATCAGTTTCATTATTGTCAGTTGGTCATTTGTCTACCTCTGTGTCTGCTTTATATTCCGTTTCTATACCTCTTGTTACCCCTTAACACTGTCACACTATAGCCAGCATATGTATGAGTGTGTGAGTGTGTGTGTGTGTGTATCTTGTGGTACGTGGTACTCGTATGTCTTTAATGGCATATTCATCAGTCACTCGTGATAAAATCACTCACACACACACACTCTCACACACTGATATACACATACATACATACTTACATATGGTCAGAGAGACTATAGTATCTTTGGGTCTGTGGTCTGGGGTCTCTGTCTCTGACTCTGACTCGGTTTGGGTTTGAGTCCGTCTGGGTAAGGCGCACAGTCATTTAGTTAAGTGGCAGTTGATTGGAACCAGTCGCAGTCATCATCAACAACATCATCATCATCATCATATTCATCATCATCAGTATCATCATCATCAGTATCATCATAATTACAATGCTGTTAATAATGAGGAAAGCCGAAGCCTATTTGAATTTCTTGTTATTTTCTCCTACAGATTTCAGTTTTTTTCATATATATATGTTTTGTTTTTCTTTCTAACATCCTCAACTCAACTGAAGTCGAAGTCTCTGAGTTAAGTTGAGGTTTGAGGTACCTCTATAGTCTATAGTCTTTGTGTCTTAAATTGCTGTCATTAATGAGTTACAGATATTACACTTTTATAGCTCGCAGACACGCTTATCCACTCTCCATTCTAATCGTGTTTCTTGTTGTCTCTCCTCCTACTCTCATCTCCTCTCCTCCTCACCTCCTTCTTCCCCAGTCTGTCTACAGTTTGACTGGAGCTACTGTTTGGGTTAATGATGACTTGTGCATTGTCTGTTATTTTCCAATATTTCTCGTCTTTGTCTTTCATCGATTTTCTGGCTACTGTTTTTTATTTTATTTCTATTTTTTTCACCTTCTCTTAAGCTTGTTCTTCAATTTTATTTGTGTCTTACCTTGTCTTTAAAATAGACTTCAGCTGCGACTTTAACTGGGACTTTCTGCCTGATTGATTTTGAGCTGAACACTCTTCTATCTCTTGGTTCCTTTAAATTACTTTAATTGATGGCACATTGCCACAGTCTTCCCTCTTTTTACCCATCTCTTTTCCCCCTAAGTATTCTGTCTTTTCTCTCTCTCTTTTGAATGTTCAGCTCAATGATTTCCTTTCATCGTTCATCGCAATCTGTCGTGCATCAAATTGTTGCTTGAATCCATCGATCGATCGATCGATCGATTTTACGTTGGATTTATTGAGCTGGTTAAGGTCCATTTCCAGATCGCTGTCGACTGATCACTCGCTCCAATCCATGTTCCATTTAATGCACAAATCTTTTGCTTTCTCATTGAGTTCACTGTGGGGTCAGCGCGATTAAGATTTGATCTTGTCTATGTTATCGAATGGTTCTCAATCCGCTTCGAATTGAAATTTGCAGAGCATGATTTGAAGCGATGAAAGCTGCAAATGTAAAGGAGAAAATCTACGAATTGGGAGCATAGCTTATACAGATTACTGGCAGATCGATAGCAATTACATTTCATAATTATTATAATTTTTAAAATTAAATATAATATGTACCTTTGATAAGACATATGTTATATATTTAACCACTTAGGAAACCATTTAATTAAGCTATTCTCCCACCTTAAATAGAATTACCTCATTTAATCCAGAGATGCCTAAAAGGACAGCTGTCAATGTGATCAAGTCCGAGAGGGGGCGAAGGGGGGAAGCACCTATTTATACATGCTGAGCTCATAAATCAGGTCAAATGAGAACATTCTTCGGCTTTTTTCGGCTGACAAGTCCAGAAGCCAGAAGAAAAGTTAATAACATGCAATACAAAGAGGGCAAAGGGAGGAAGGGGCGACAGCAATTGGTAGGGAAAAAGAGGGAAGAAACATGTGCAAACTGTACCTCGAAGGACAGCGGACAGTCGACAGGACAGTCGTCAACAGTCGATAGTCGGCAAGGGCAAAGCAAGACCAAGGATAAGGATAAGGATAAGGCTAAGGACAACGACAACGTCAAGGAAGGCAGTGCGCATATTAAAACCGGAAATAGTTGAACCAAGTGCCAAAGCAACCGACTGACGCACTGACACACATTTCACAAACAAAGGACGAACAACAACGACACAAAAAAAAAGGAATCAACAAAAAAAAAATGAATGGAAAAAAATCTGAATTGAGGCGAATAAAAAGCTCAAATAAAATGCTTTGTCCAGTGCCGAACTAAACGCCGGCGGCAGCGGCAACCTACCCTTAATGGCAGAAGGACATGCAGGACATGCCCGGGGAGCTGCCTGGCAACAGGCAACAGGACGCTGATGTTGGTGTTGACGGCTGCTGCATGCCACACACACACACACACACGCATGCACACACAAAGGACACCGCATAAAATAGAGATCATAATAATGCGAAAACTTGAAACCAAGGATACCCGCCAGGATACCTGCCAGCAATGTGTGAGCTTACTCTCCTCTCTCTCTCGCTCTCTCTTTGCCTCTCTCTTCATTCATCTGTCGCTCGCTCAGATTGCATCATAAATTCTAAGGATATGAACCCAAAAAGTGAATCATGCCAGCGACAGAGAAATAGAGAGAGAGAGAGAGAGAGAGAGAGAGGGAAACTGAAGAGTAAAAAAGGAGAGTAAATAAAAATTAACTTATTTGCATATTTCAGTGAGCGGGCGCAAAGGATATAAGGATATGCGGCTGGACAAGGCACAGGGAATTACCAACTGGTAACAGGCAACAGAGAGCAGGAAAAAGGGAAAAGGGGAGAGGAAAGAGCGAAGAGGGAACATGGACATATTCATGTAGCTGAAATTAAATAAAAACCAAAAACTCACTCGCACTCACGCCAGGATGTGCGCAAGGATGTGCGTGCAGCGGGACTTAACCAAGCGTATGAACATTGCGAAATCCTCACACGCAATTTTTATACTTTATTTTCCATTCCATTTTTTACACCGCGAATCCCCTTAGCACCCAACTGAAAAAAGTCTGTCGATGCGGCCAGAACAAACAGCGTGATGAGCTACAGTAAATAGAAAACTTAAGAAGAATAAAAAGTAGTATTCGAAATTACTAATGTCAATTATAATCAAATAATAAAATTATATTTATTTTTTATTTATTTATTAAAGCAAACATTTGCTGCCACAAGATAATAACAAATATAATCAGAATATACAATATACAATAGATATTACAATAATATAAGAATTTAAAAGAACGGAAAGCCTTATAAAGAAAAACAGAACATTATTTATATAGAATTATTAAAAATTTAGGTAACTCTTAATAGGAAACTAGGAAAGTGAAAAGTCAAAAGTTGAGAAACAAAATACTCCTTCAATTTTTTAAAAACCTTTATAATATTCCTTGAAAAGTTTAAGAAGTTGCACAATATTAAAGTACAAGCATATACATTTATATTTCAATTCTTACAATCTATAATATTATAACTCGAACTCGTTTAGTTCTGGTATTTTTTCTGAAAGACCCATCAAATATGTCAGAATAAGTCTTTGAGTTCCATACAAAACTGTAGCCACAAAATATGTTATAAGTACACACACAGAAAAAAAATGCCATTCTAAAATCAGGTATAAAATACTTAATTTAAGCTCGCATTTTTTAAGTATGTATTCAGTATTAAGCTGAATAATCAGGCCTGTATCGGGATTAAGATGGGAAAATACACATTTGCTGAGCGCGAGAGGAAAATTCTCTCTCGGGGAGTTTGAAAAAAGATCTTTGTTCGATTCCTCTCGTCAATTAAAGAAAAAAGGTGAGAATAAAAAAATGTTTAAAAAAAAGTTAAAAAAAAAATATCTATTAAAAAAAACAGTTGTAAAAAAAGGATGTTTAAAAAAAAGTTAAAAAAAAGGTTTAAAAAAAATCTTTAAAAAAAAGTTTAAACAAATTTAAATGTAACGATAAACATTATAGTAAATACAAATTTTTAAGCCTGAATTTAAGAATTTCAGGATTGAATTCGGGATTGAAAAAGTCAAGTATTTCAACTTGGTTTAGGAAATTCCGAGATTACCGCACTTCTGACATCGTTTCGGATTGAATTCGGGCTTAATATCCCGGATTTTTTTTTCTGTGTACTGTAAGTGATTCCAGTTAAATACCATATGCATAAATGGTAGGGTATACAACTCTGACAAAAACTAAAGACGAGGGAGAGGAGAAATGAAGGGAAGGGGCGAATAAAAAAGCAGAACTGGTGAGTGTGGTGGCGTGATTAAGTGATGGACGTGTATGGACACATGCAGCGTTATATTTAGCATACAAAAACCCAAACATATACATATGTAAATAGTGTGTGCTTGTGTGTGTGTGTGTGAGCTGACGAGTCCTTGCGCTTTTAATCATAAATAACAAAGGACACATGGCGCGTAGATGCTCGTATAGCATTTAGCTTTCAACCAAACAAAAGCTCGGCCCACCCTCGAGGGTCGCTTCATGTTGACCAAGTACACACCCATACATATGGACATGTGTGTGTGTGTGTGTATATGCCTGTTGATAATACTCCAACCAGTGACCATTCTGTCTTCCCTTTGTGTTCCCCTTTCGCCTTTCCCGCTGTTGCTATGCGCTTTTCATTTCCGCCTCATGGACGCCAAACATGGCACTCGCTTTTCCCCTCACCCCTCTCTACCCCAATACCCCCTTCCCCCTCTCTTGTCACTCTCGTTACTTGCTGCGATTCATAGCTTGACCTGGCCCCAGGATATATATTTGAAGAAGAAGCAGAAGCAGCAGAAGGGGCGTCCTGTCAACGCTAAACAACTGCGCAGTTGTTGCCCTCTCACTCACTCTCCCTTCACTCACTCACTCACTCACTCACCCCCTCCTCCCCCTCTCTTTCTATCGCTCTCGCTCTGTGTGTGCAGAATTTTGATATTAATAGCTTTGGACAGTTTTATAAACGCCTTTCGGGGTTAACATGTTCAAGTGGTATTCATATTTTCCACTGACCGACCTGTCACTATTGTGTGTGTCAGCTAACTGGCAAAATGAAACCCCAAGTGGACCCATCAACCATCCGACTTGGTTTAGATTTACCAACAGCAACAACTTTAACAACAACAACAACTTCAAGAGTAATAACAACTTTAGCAACAACATCAATTGCAACTGGAGCTGTTGTCAAGTTGACTGCACAATTTATTGATCAATGTTTAATATGAGATCCACAGGTTGCTTTCAAATAGAACTTGTTGAGTTTGTTAGTGTTAGTTACCTTTTTTGTATCTTCACAAACTGAAAGTATCTTGGTAAGAAACAATATATGTTTATATTGATCGTAAAAATGGACTAAATTAGCTGCATCTCTAAAATAAGTTTGTATCTTAAGAGAAAACAATGCAAACTTTACAACTGGGAGAAAACTATTCGCACCTTTCTTGATACTTTCGTCACTCATTTTACTTAAATATTAATTTTTGTGATCCTTAAGCCTTTTAGGCTTACCATTTAATTAATATTAACAAGTATATAAATAATTTGCTTTATATTATCTCAAACAAAAACAATTTGTATGAATTTTAAGTGAAATTCAAGCGAAAGAGATTTCTGTTGCACCCCCGTATGTTAATAAATAAAACTAAAAGATGTTTTGACATACAACAATTTTCTTTGATAAAATTTAACAGGACACTAAAAACCCAGCCCAAAGAGTAGTAGTAGCTAAGTAGGTAGATCCTTGTTAAACTTTGGAATTCCCTACAAAGGGACTCCCTTTGAAAGAAATCCTTAACTTCTAAGCCTATGTTTTCTCTCAGCAGGCGATAGCTCAGAATGATTGTTTTTTTTAAACAATATACAACCAATTCACTTGGTATTTTCCTACTTTTTTTTATGTTGATAAGGTTTTCCTGAAAGCCCTTTAAGACTGTACCCCCAGAAAGAGAGAGAGAGAGAGAGATTGAGTTTGATTGAATTAAGGCTTGTTCAGGCGGAGGATTACAATTACAATGGCAACAAACTGTTGTTTGGTACAGGCGATAAAATCGAACGGTAGTTCCTTGCCCAAGGACGACAATCGAGGCATGAATATTCTTGGGGGTTGCTTCGCTTCGCCTTAACTTTCAACTGGAACTTTCCGAGGGTTGCAACACCGCTCGACGATGTGGCAACGAAAGAAAAACGCAGTTTCCCGAATTGCGTCTCAAAACGGCGATAGCTTCAAAGTGGTGTCTTTACCATTTCCATTTTCTTTGGGTAAACTGCAAGCTTTGCTTATGTTGACGGTACAGTTACAGGAGGACAGGAGTACAGATGGATAGGACTATAGAACGCATCAACCACCAGTACAGGATTTTATGCTGGCTTCTTGTCCTGCGCAGCATAAATTACGCATTTCCATTTTTATGTTCCTTTACATTTGTTGGTGTTGTTGTTGTTGTTCTTGTTCTTTTTGCTGCGACGCAGTTGGCGTTGTTACTTATGATTTATGTGCTGTGATGACACAGGACGAACTCAAACTCAAACTCGTACTCGTACTCGTACAGTTGCAGGCCTAAAGTCTCCCTCTCCTCCTGGTCCTTCTCCTTTGTGCTCTCATGTTGTAAAAATTACACACAAATTGCACGCAACACGCAAAGCCCATGGAATTGGAAATGACGTCGAAAATGCGACTCATGCATGCGCGATAGCATATACCCGGTATACCCTGCACCTTCCCTATCCGTATCCCTATCAACATCAAATCGTGCGTCATCCACATGCGTGTGAGAACGAGGCACTTTAAATATCTTTATGCATACCATAAATAGGTTCCTAAATGCTAATCCTTAACCCTTTATGAGTCAGCGTCCTACACTTAACCCCTTCTAATTGCCAGGTCAGTCTAAAAAATGTTGCGGTTGCGGTTGCCCCACATACTATGCATAGATATACATATATAGTATTGTTAAGAACTTATCACTGAAAACGATCTTAACTTATCAGATCTTTAACTGCTGTCAAAACTAGCAAGAGTTGTGGTTTCCTTTCCCTAGTTTATCTCAAATTATACAAAGTTACACTGTCAAACCTCGTTACAATGAACTTGCGAAAAGAGTGAGAAATAAGAGACCTTTTATTAATTTAACAATCAAGTATTAATACTGCCAAATTAAAGTGTATACATTTCCACAGCTTTACTGCAATTGTATATTTTTCAAATTAAATTTTGCTACATTTTCGTTTGACACAAGCTTTAATTTTCAATGGGTTTTCCCTGTGCCGTTAGCAGCTGGCTGTCCAGTTTTTTGCCCAATGTTTTTGACATTTTTATGGCAGGAAAAGTATGGAAAAACAAAAACAATTTAATAAATATATGGATGTAAGTGTAAGTGTGTGTGTGTGTGGGGTGTGTGTGTGTGTGTGTGTGGTGTGTGTGGTGTGTGTGGCACATGTGTGTATGGCGGTGGTAAATGGGCTTGCAGCCGCAGTTCACTTTTTAATCACTTTTCATGAGCTTTTAATTACAAGCCCGTAGTTGGTCCGGAGACCGAAACATGTCCGTCTGTCCGAAATTTATGAAAAAACCAAACGCATAAAATGCCCAACAAGCCAAGGAAGGATGCGGGGGAAGGCAGTAGTGTGTAGAGTGCGGTGAAAAGGGTGTTTAACTCTCAAATACCCTGCAATGGGAAATTTAAATTAATTTTATTCGAATTTATAGAGATTTTTATAATGATTTACTTAACTAATCTAGAAGCTTTTCGACAAATATAATATTATAAATATATTTAACTTAATTAAGCTGAATTTAGAACTGTAGTTGACAACTTTTTACAGGGTATACAAGAGCTGATATACGCTATTTGAGAAGCAAAGCTGTCTCCGAAAAGTAGACAATAGTAAAATGTAATGATTGATTGAATTTTAATTTATCAGAGAATGCGATAAAATAGATCTAAAGGCTAAATACAATTTTGTGTACATAGGGTATACAGGACTTAAGCTACCCAACTAAATGTTACTAACTCACTGTTCGTATAGATGGATAAAATAACTATACAGATTACAATTTTGATTGAGTACTACAGTTATGGAAAAAATAATAGAAGCATTTGGGACCAAATATTTCGATTCTGGAGCAAATTATATCCATGAAAAACAGTGTACTTGGTTTCAGGATAACAATTCTCTATTTTAGATACCTTTTTGGGCCTATTTTTGTACATATTTAATTTCACGAATATGGAAAGCTGATATTTTGTACAGAATAAAACCCATCTGATACAGCTACTCCGATGAAATATTAGAAAATAAATTTCATTATATATTTCCAAATTATCTATTTATATTTTGTGAATTTATTTTGATGTAGGACATATAAAAAGAAGATACACCCTATAATTCAACATAATCGCTAAAGATAATGAGATTCAAACAGAAAAGTCTTTAAATAGATATGATTTAAAATTAATAAAAAACATTTTAATATGTTTATGTTTAACATTGTTTGCTAATTATGATTGCAGTTTTATGATTACAGGGTATCTGTATGTATAAAGGTATATAGGCACATACGATTCCTCCTCTTATATCCGTAATAATAATGTGTGAAAGGATATTAATTATGAAACAAGCGAGTGGCAGGAAGCGTTGGCAATAAAAACAGCAAGCGACAGCCAACAACACCAACATGCGTGACCAACAGCAACAACAACAACAACAAGAACAACACGAACAGGAGCAACAACAACAATTAATGCAATACTCATTACAACAACAATTGGAACAGAACCAATGTTGTACAATATATTGTATTTTATGCGACTTGCCACATGACCAGGACTATCGAACGAGGATGGGGGGATGAAGGGTGGAGTAGCAGGATCATAGGTGGAAGGGGGATGGGGGTGGTTGTCGGTTGTCGGAACGGAAACGGGAGCAACATGTGCAACATGTCGAACGGAAGTGTCGGCCATATTCCACACACGCACATGTAAGCCTAAATAGGCCCACGTCTCGCTACCTCTCTCTCTCTCAATCTCTCTCTATCTTTCTCTCTCTCTCTCTCTCTCTCTCTCTGTCTGCTGTAAAGGCAGAACCAGGACAAGAGTCATTAGGAGCTGGGCCAAGTAGATTTTTATGTAATGTCGCTTGGTTATTGCTTTTATACATTTATTTTATTTCATTTATCCACACACAACTACATACATATATTTATACAATACACACACATCACAAACACTGCATGCGCAAATTTCATATTTTTGTTTTTGCTGTTTTGTAAATTGTAGAGTATACGCAACGTTTGCATATTTAATGAAGTTTGTGTCATGTTGTTTATGAAATGAAGTACATAATCTTACAGGTAAGATAATAGATGAAATGTAAATAATAGATATCATATTACAAACCTTCTCTTAATTCAACAATTTAAATTAAGAAACAATTACAAATTAAACAATTTGAAGTGATAAATGACAGAAAACATATTTGATATATGATTAAATTTAATTTGCTCAGATTTAATCGTACATTGCAATAATGAATGTATCTAAATAAAAACATCCAGTGATATAATTTATTATATTTACAATACAATATAAAATACTGTTTTAAAACATCCAAATAAATGAATAAAAGCAATTTTATGGAGTTGGTCTGCTGGACATTAAAACAAACAATTTGTTTTAAAGTACAAGAAATTTTGCAAGGTATTCGTAATTCGAATTCTTAGGCAAGAAGAGCAGCGGGTGGGAAAGTGGGAGTACAATCAAGAACAGGAGCAGAAAAAGGAGGAGGAGCTGAAACAGTTCGCCTGTCAATGACAGCGTCGACGTCAACATCAACGTCAGCGCTGACTGTCGTCCATCAGAGAATTGTGCGTCAGAGAGACAGACGGACAGACAGATAGAGAGAGAGCACATTGCCGCTTCACGTGACACTGACGAGGATACCGAGGATGCCAGGAATGCCGAGGATACCGAGGATACCATGCCAGTCGCAGTCTCGGCCACGTTGCGGCTGCCTCCTGCGTGTAATTGCCGTTGTAATGTGGCCCGAACGCGAATTTAATTGCTAAAATGTTGCCTGGCTCCAAAACGAGTCCGACAGGACGTGCCAATGGCCAATGGTCGTTTCGTCCCGACGAGTTCTCGCCAGAGCGTATAACGAAGTTGCACAGCTAGAGAGAAAGAGAGAGGAGAAAGTGAGAAGAGAAGAAAAGAGAAAAGAGAGAATGAGTGCTACGACACTTTTCCATTTGAATTTAATTTTAATTTACGCCCAACGGCCGTTTTTGTGCCCCGGAAATTGGCAATGGCAATGGCCAGAGAACATTCCGCACATCCACATGACAAACCTATAGACATTCCCGTTCCCCTCTCCTCTACCTGCTCCCCTTTTAACGCCGCCCCTGCTGACCAAATGAGAGAGAGGTCGTTCTGTCCGCACCGTTGAGTTAATGAGTGAACCGCCGCCAGACATTTGTGCAACTGGCCAAAATGTAAGAGGAAGTCTAATTGAAGCCATTACGCCCACTTCCCTCTCACCTCCACCCCTGCCACCCCTCATGCCACCCTACCTAAGCAATTACTCAATAAATTGAAATTACATATTCATATCTATATCTACATATATATATTTGATCATTATAATATTTAAATTTAGCTCAATCAAAAAATGTATATCTAGAAATTTCCTATTCCAATTGTCACACTAACTTAATTATTTCTTACTATGATAAATAAATAAATACATTCGAATGCATTTACAGAATTTTCCACTATTTGGTCTCCCTCCATTTGCCCTATTAATTACCAATCATCGCTTAGGCTAAGTAATTTTCCGCTGCCCAAAAGTCGTGCTCAGATACGCCGACTCATAAATTGTTAATGGCAATTAACACAGAAATAAAACTAGAATACAAAATTTTAACAACGAGAAATGTATGCCAATAAAAAGGCGAGAAATGTATACTCTAAAACCTTTGGAAGTGTATGTCTTTTGACATTTTGTATTGTGCGGTGTCCTTAACTATTTCTTCTTTTCCTTCCTCTCTGCCTTCTTATAAGTTTGTAACCTTCTTCTGTATCTTTGACAGAGATTTCTGCAATTTCCTTCGGATACTTTTTCCATTTTTAAGAAACTTTTCCGTTTACTTCTCTATCCCCATTTATCACTCCTTCTCATTTGTATCTTATTCTTAACGCTTTACTGGCTGCTTAGCATTAAAGCTCTCTGTGGGAAAGTGCATTAATTGTAGGGTATTCTCGGGAACTGTTGGCACACACTCGTATGAGTATTAACCCCGGTAGCTGTAAAACAAAATAAGAAGACAAAGGCCCCCGGCAAATATTTACGCATGCAAAGATGAAGAAAATTTGTTTTCAAATTTAGTAAAACTATTAACCACGCTATGTTAATTCCATTAGCATGTCTCTCAGCCTCCGTCTCTCTTGTTTTAGTGACCGGGTTTTATATTTATCTTATTAATTGCGCTAATTAGCTAACCACTTAGCGTATCATTACCGGATTTTCAGAGTGTCTGGACCATCTGTCTGACGTCAACCCGTACATCGAACATCGAAGACACGATAATTCCAACGATGTCGCCAGATTAATAAATCAGTTTTAATTAATTTAGTTAATACTCGTATTGATGATGCACCAATTGTTCGTTTGTTTCATTGTCATACTTTCGAGTCCCAAAATGGAATGAAATGAAACCTGATTCGAAACCAGACGAAACTTTACCTGTTTAATATTTCATCAAATATAGGCATCATCAATACTACTATTAAAATTATTCTTTATTAAATAGTTGTTATTATCTTTACACATGTTTATTATTCCTTAAGGTGGATGTCAAGAATTGTCTCATCAGTTTATTTCTTTCCAGCAGAATCTGGTTCCGCTCTCTTTGTATTATATTGGACTCTTGGAGAGTCGCACGAATCAAACGTAATTCCTCAAGACGTTGTACTTCCAACTCCTCTGCCAGATTCATATAGGGACCGTCTACATCAACATCTTGGTCTTCATTAGTTGTTCTATCCGAAATCATATCCCCGAAATTGGATTCATCCATTAATTCATTTGCAAAAACATCACTAGGTTCCGCTTTGATCACCATCTTTTCCTCAGATTCGGTTTCCTCCTCTTCGGAACTCGTCAGATCGATTGTTTGGTTCGTGGTTCCACCAAATATCTCTTCCATTGCATGAAAATATTCCCATTTCGAAGCATCGCGTTTTTTCTGCTTGATATCATTATAAGTTCGCTTCATATTACGAAGTTTTCTGTCCAACTTCAAGTAAGTGGTTGAAATCCCATGCTCCTTCATATCCTCAACAATCACATGCAAAATCTTTGAGTTTCTCATCGAATGCCATTTAGGAATGGCATCTTTATATTTCAAGTAGAGTTCGAGCAAGAGCGTTGTGTCTTTTCTCGTCCATTTCACTAAGAATTTTCCATTATCATTACTTTGAAATCAATTAAATGGATTAATTTTACTCACTTGCCATGTTGATGCTATGAAATTAAATGAAATGTGATCAGCTGTCAGCTGCGCAGAAAAAATATCGATTCAGGGTTGCTGTGTATATCGATAGGAGCGGTCCTTTTATCCCTTATATCGATACTTGCTTCTAGGAATTTTGAAACTGGCGCTCGATTATCGATCAGTTAGTGAACATATTCACTATATTTTTAATAATAGTAATATAAATATTGTAATAAAAATAAACAATTTTTTACTTTTTTTTACCTGCTTTTAGAGAAAGTCTGCCATTAGTGTTATGTAAAAAGTTTTCGAGTTTTTTTGGATGAAGACTTGTGAATTTTTATAATAAATAAACGCAAAAAAGAGCAAGAACGCAAAGTGAGCTAAGAAAACAACTGATCAAAGAGAAAGCAACTGAGCAAAAAACGAAAAATTTGGAAGGATCGTGCTCACATGATCAGTTTAGTAAGCGACTCTATTTTCTTGATCATTCGAATGATTCGTGAAAAAGCCAACAATAAATTGACTTTTGATTGATAATTATCTTTTTATTATTCAATTATATTTAATGTTCATGTGAGTTATTTGTTGGTTATTTCATTGCTCGGAGCTTCGGCGACTTTCCTGCTGTACATCCTGCCAAAATTGTTGCCACGTTCTTGGCTTCGTCTCAATTCCATCCCCATTTGCACCAGAGCTTTCTGTCCGCTCAGCTTCTAAGTTTTCAAATTCGGCGAGCTTCTGCAGACGCAGCTTCCAGCGTTGTTCCACTTCCGGGGAGCTAAGAGTTGATCTGTTGCTCGGCTTGGTCTCTAGATCCGCGTGATCGCCTTGTGGAAGCTCAGTGTCAGTTTTAATATTGGACTTATTTGCAATGTCCTCAGCTGGCCGAGCTTTGTTATGGTACCCATCACCCACAGCAAAGTTGAATTCATTCGGTTTAGTCAAACTTTCCAAGCTGGTCACTTTAATTGCCTCAGCCAGGCTCGATTCATAATCGTCACATTTATCGGACATCTTAAGAATAAAATATGTCTGTTGTTTTAAAAAACAAAGCTTAGTTTAGTAATTGAACTATGCGTAAGTAAACAATTGTATATGAAATGTTAAGTTTTTCAAATCTTGCTTTGTTATGATCCAGAAAAAGTTCTATAATTTTGACACTATTCTTGATTTGACAAACTGATTTCAACGGGTCGAAGATTAATTTATTTTCTGACTTATTTAAGTTTTAGTTCATCTTTTAATCGGAAAATCTATAATCGTTGCCTTGAGCTTCCAAAGTGTACGAAATCTAAAGCTGTGTTGAGTGTTGTAAAGTGCACAGAGAGGTTTTCAAATAAGCAGCGGTAGGGGGAGTGTGTTCGCTTTGCTTGCGGATTGAATGCAATTCTCGCAGGTTAATTATGTGGATTGCCACATAAACAGATCATAAGCTTGTGCACCTGCTCTCAAACGAAATGCCAAGGTTCGCACATTTGGCCAACAGCAAAGCAATTTACAGTTAAAGCTAACTAACTGAGAAATATCAAAAGTTAAGCAAACACCACAACGTTGCACGAGGTGCTTGGAGGAGGTTTACTCGCAATGCATTGCCTGTATTTGCTTTTTGGCTTTTGGGCTCGTTTCGACTCGTTTGAACCGACTCTCTGTCTCTGGGTTTTAGCTTCAGCTTCAGCTTCAGTTTCAGTTTCTGGGCACTGCAAGCCAACACACCCATTTTTCGTAGAAGAGGAGGACAGAAAAAAATAAAAAATGAAATAAAAATAAATTTGGGTGCGTTAGTCAAACACTGATAAAAATCATAAGCCAAAGATGAGAAGTAGCTGCTCAGCCTCAAACTCAACCTCAAACTCAGACTTAGTTGGCTATTGGGCTCTCACACACGCCGTACGTGTCTCGAGACCAGACATTAGGACAAAAGCCAAGCTAAAATATATTAGGCCAATTATGTTTTGGTACAAAATTTACATGTACTCGCCTCTCAAGTGCCCCCTTTCCACCTTCCACTTGGCGATATCACGATGCAGCCATCGAAACGTGCAACGGCATAAACGAACCAAGTGAACCCAGAAGACACACCATGCCACAGTGCATGATTCCAGGGTGTTGCCTATAATGCCCTCTGTCGAAAGTATGCTTACTTTGTCGTAAGGTTTACAAGAGAAAACTTAAGATTTAACTTAAACAGTCTGTGTGAACTCGGTAAGTAAACAAGATACATTGCTGAAACTTGGTAAAACTTCCTCTTATTATCATCATATATAGTATCATATATAATCTACTTATATAATATAGTTATCATGCAAATTCAGGCTTAAAAATCTAGTTATTTTACGAGAAGCTCATCTAAATTTTAAATAATTTTAAAATACACAATGCTAAATATATAACTTTGCTATCTTAATTGCAACTGTTCTTGAGTTTAATAGATATTATATAGAAGAACTTTTTAAAAAGAAATTTTATGATCAGCCACAATTTTGAATTTTACTATCTTCTACCTAATTAAGAGTATTCCGACTTCGTCATTGCATTTTTTCTACTCTTCTCCTTTATTTTTTATTTATTTTTTTGTTATTTGTATTATCGCACATTTTTCTATTTTCTATCTACGGTCATGTGCTGTGGTTCCTATCTGGACACAAGCATCGCCAACGTCTAGGAATATTTTCATTTGCTCTATTCAGTATTCAGTGCTCAGTGTTCAGTTCTCCTTTTCTCCTTCTCTTTCTCTTTATATTCTGGGTAAAAAGAACAAACGCATTATGAATGGCTGCACAGGCGAAGGCGTTTGTAATTAATTTTGAGGATTTGAATTTAGATATTTGGCGATAACAACGTCTGTCAGGAATTCTCATATGGACACGTACACGTCGAACCTGTCAACGGTTCTGTCTACAGTTCATCTTGATGCCTCCTCGGCTATGGCTTGAGTTAAAATGTTTTCATTTCATTTTATGGGTCAATGAGCATCCACTCGGTAATAATTAGACATCAGGTTTCTGGAATAAGTGGCTTACACTCTGGCCGTTGAATGGCTTATATTCCATTCCTACTTAGGCTATCGTTAACATAGTAGGGATACAGCTTCTGGGAAAATTCAACTATTTGGAAACTGAGAAATTATTGAATGGATAGTAAATGATTTCTGGAATGGAGGTGTTAAAAATTGTTTTGAAACTGAAGAAACTGAATTAAAATTATGGACAACAAGAATTCATGAATAAAAGTATCATTAAAATATATTCGATAATTTAAATTGATTTAGAATATTTTAGATGTTGGCAAAGATATTTTATTTATATAACTATCTGGGGTGCCACAGAAATCTCTTTCACCTGAAAAATGACGTAAATTTCATACAAATGTACGTCAAATTCAAGTGGAAGAGATTTCTGTGGCACCCCAGTATATAAATAATTTAAGATACACAAATAAGATAATTATCAATTTAATTATAAATTCAATATAATTATTTACCTATATCACGTAAGCTTTTCTTGAGTCTAACGTATTTGTGGTTGGCATCTGGCAATTATTTGTGCGCTCCGCATGAATTTGCTGCTACCAGAATGTAATTGATAAATGCGGCCTATAAACATGGCTGATATGATGATATTAATCAAATCAAGAGAATGAGAGGAGTGGCAGGGAGATGAGAGAGTGTGAGCGAGAGAGGTATACTGTGTGCTCGGGGCATCGAGTGGAAATAGAAAATGACTTTCGACACGGTTATCAATAACCGGCTATCGATATTTTATGAAAATTGATACGGCCCACACGCAACCCACCCTCGAATCCTCCTCCACTCCTCCACTCCTGCAGAGAGCGTTACGAAATAAAAATAAATAATAATAATCGACATTATTACAGTTGATGCCATCCTAAATAGTTTCGATTTCTCTCCTTTTGGACGGTTGTCCTCAGTGTGTGGAGTCCTTTGCCAAATGCCACTCATAAGCGCACTAATCCGTCAAAATTTATTGCCATAACTGACTGGAGAATCTCCAGTGGAGATGAGGCTGGAGATGAGACTGGGAATAAAGCAGGAGAGGAGAAGATGTTTAGGAAGAGAGGAGTTGGAGAATGCGAATGAGACACTCGTCCAGCCAATTGATAACGTGCGTGTGAAATTTATCAAATAAATTGAGGCCATAAATGTCAAAGCTGCGCATGATTCATTGACAAATACTGATAGGGAGAGTGAGTGAGAAGGAGAGAGAATGTGTGTGGGAAAGAGAAAGTGAGGTGGACCTCTGGTAATGCTGCTTATTAGGCAGCTTCCGTTGGCAATCAAGAAGCCAAGCAATTCTCACTTCCCTCTTCTCAGTTTCGGGAAGCAAACACAAACTGACAAATTTTTATCGAATTCAATTTCGAATTTCGCAAGTGACAATAATTTATTTAAAAGCCATCAGTAAATTGTTGTACCTCTAATTTATAAAATATATAGCTTATATTTCCATTAATCTTTAGAATTTCAGTATTTTAAAATATTTAAGATCCTTTACAACACTGTCTGAATACTCCAACTGATTCCAAGCTCAGCACAGCGTGTCTTTTAATAAAGCTTGTTATTAATTTGATTTTTGCATTCAATTTGCATAAATACAAAATAAAGCTGAACGCATTTTAACGCTATTATTAAATTTGGTTTTATGCGGGGCGCTGAAACTTGCAAATGGATAATGACAATGCATTGTGTGAATAGCATGTATATGAATATACAAAAATTCAAATATAATGCGGATCTACTCACATGTATTCACAGTGATGTGTTCACACTGAAAGAAAAATTAATAATTTTAAAAAATGCATTTTTTTACTCTTTAATATCTTCTTATAGTATACTACTATCATTTGTATTATTTAACCCATTTAATTTCTAAACTCCATCTAAACCTTTTCGAAATTAAGTTTTTGATTTACAGGGGAGCTTGGGGACATAATATATTGATAACATTAAACTTTGAATACCTAACTATAATATATTAAATCTTAAGCTATATTCAACCATCCGTTAACTATTTAAACTCTGACCGCATCCCTGGAGAGGAAGTTTTGCTGACCGAAAGGGACAAACAAATAATGTGTTTAGACAGCGTCATCAATTAGATCAGAAAACTGTAACCGATGCCAATCATAGCCCAACAAATGTCCAATGGTCCAATGCAGAGACAGGGCTCTTAATAAAAGTCAATTGGCAACCACATGAGTGGGAAGAGGGACAAAGAGGGTACAGAAATGGAGGGACCATCGTATTTGAATAAAATGTCTTTTTATCGCACTTAGAGGCCATTTAGTAAGCTAAATTATACCGGAGAGCAGAGTATTAGATGGATAAAACAACCAAAATGTAAAATCCGAAATCCGTAAGAGACCCAACAAAAAAAACAACAACAAACACACCCTAAACTCCGGCCGAATCTTGAGCCGAAACCTGAAACCCAACAGAAATCGCAGTCAAATTGGCCATGTTAAACCGCAGAGCATTTGGCTTGGCTATTGTTGTTGATGTTGCTGATGTTGTTGCTAGTTGTGTTGGAGTTGACCCGACTTATCTTCAAGTGGCAACGGGGCAACGTAAACTTGCCACAAATTGGCCAACAATTGTTGTTGTTGCTGTTGTTGTTGTTGTTGCTATTGCTGCTGCATAAGTCCAATTTATTTTTGGTTTTTACTTCAAAGCGAAAAACAAGAAGCAAAACCAAATCGAATTAAGTCAAATCTACATAAGCTTTTTCTCTCTGTGTGTCTCTGACTCTCCCTCTCTTTCTTTCTTTCTGCCTACGTACTCCGCTGTCCCTCTCTCTATTTCTCTGCCACTCCATTTGCTGCTCTTGTTATTGTTGTTGGGGCATGAATTACATTTCTCTTTTCATTCGAATTTTAGCTGCTGCTGCCTTTCTATATACCCTACAAAATGCGGTTGAATGCTGTTAAATTTAAGTTCATTGCTATATATATTTTTTTTTTCAAATATCAGCTATTTAAGTACCTATACATTATATTAAAACTTTATTTTACCAAGGTTATAATATTGTCAAAGATTAAATTGTTTTATTCCAAAATACTAAATAAAGATATTATAAAGATATTTTAAGAAATTTAACGAAATTGAAGAATGCAATTTATACTAAAATGATATACAAGACTTCATAAATACACATATTAATTTTTAAAGATATTTGTTTTATTGCAGTCTGAGATCTTTTGGTTTTGTTTTTTTTTTTATTTTTAAAATTTTGTAGTCCATTAAGAATACACAAAATTGTTAAGAAACAAAAGCTGTGGAGACATAAAAATCAATAGTTGATTATTTGATATTCACTTTGGTACACATTACTTAATGCATTTTTTTAGGGTATTCAATAGTCGACGATATATTGTTGGCAATTCTTTCTTCATGAGTTTTTCTTTTGTTTTGTTGTATTTTTTCTAAATGCTAATTTATGGGCATGTGTTGCCATTTGGTTGCCGTTGGGTAATTTTAGTACCTACTACCAGCAGCAACAACAAAAATACAAACAACAGCAACAACTGCAACAACAACAGCAACAACAACAACAACTGGAAACAGGAAATGCAGTAAAGCGAAATAAAAAGTTGAGTAAATTGCATATTTATGAATCTGTCAATTGTTTATACTAAGTTTTGGATCGTTGTTGTTGTTGCTGTTGTTGTTGTTGTTTTTCTCTTTTCTCTTTTTTCCCAGAATTTCACATTTTGTTAGTTCTGTGTGTGTTTTTTTATTGCTAGTTTTGTTTGCTTGTTTCCCTGCTGATTGCTGTCTTCTCCCCATTCATTCTTTCCTTAATTTTATTTTTATTTGTTTTTTATTTTTTGCACTCATGAACCGCCCTAATATATGCCCATAACATATGTATGATTCCCTTGCCACTCGATGCGCTTCACAGTTTCGGCTATATGTAGTTCCAGTTCCAGTTCCAATCCGTAAGACATCGCCAAACCCATCCATCATATCCTCTTTTTGATCCTTATTATTCAAATGAGTTGTGTACATTTGAAAGAATTTTAAAGACATTTTTTTAAGTATATATATTTTAGGGTGTCCCTTATTTAGTCAAAGTCAATATTTTAAAACGCATACGGGCTAGTTCTGTTCATTAGGTCCTAAAGACCTCAGAAATAAATTTTTACCTTAATCGGAGTATGATT
>JBAMBJ010001885.1:0-22571 GCA_037043495.1 Drosophila recens | reverse complement strand
GCTCTAAAATTGCACAACGTTTACTTGACATTCTGAAACCACAGGAAAATTTAACAGCAATGGATAAAAAATGTTGTGACTAGTACAAAAAAGAATGGAGAATACGATAAAATAACATTTAATTAAATCCGGTACCATTTTTTGTTTACGGACATATTAAAGTTTGTCTCCGTTTTTTCTGGTCACCCTGTAGAAGATGGTTCCCGCTGTTCAGCCATGACTTTGCTCTAAATGTTTATTTGTTTCGCGGCAAATTGAATGGAAATGTTAAGAATTATGCAATAACTGAATTTAGCGTATCCGAACATGAAATGCAAAAAATTAGCATAATATTTTATAGCAATAAAGAAACATGTTCATGTTTACTCTTAAAATAAACTAAGAATAAAAAACATACATAGAAATGAAAAGTCATAAAATGTTATTCACTTCTAAAAATTACGAGCAGATTGATAATGTGTGCAAAAAAAAATATTTCATTAAAAATATATTCAACAAAATGAAAAACGATTTATATATGAAAAAAGAAATATATTTAAAATATTTTATTCGAATGAAACATATTCTAATAAGCAGCGATTCATTTTAAAAAATACATACATACATATATGAATATATAAAAAAAATCAATTAAATTGAAGAGAATGTTAAAAATATAGAACTTATTTAATAAAAGATAATAATAATACCAATAATAGAATACTACAAATCGCAATTATTAAAATTAATTATTAATTTACTAAATTAAAATCGAATTGTTAGAATTAAGTAATACCAATCATAGGATTAAATCAATTATGTTGTGACTAGTGCAATAATTATAAGTTCCTTAAAACTTGTAGCACTAGGATGTTAAATAAATAAATAAAAATAAACATATATATTCACACACAAAAAAAAAAAAAAAAAAAAAGAAGTTTAAGTATTAAAACAGTTTTCATACACTGAATGTACTCTCAGAATTTTTAAATGTTTTTTAATACGAAAGAAATAAGTTTAACATGATGATAGCGAGAGCCAAATTATTAAATAATATGTGATATTTAAAAATATGAATTAAAATATTTAAAAATATTGTATTTTCTATTTGAAACTAAAATCATTTGCAATTTTTAAAAATTGAGCTATATTTTCTTAATTATGCAAGATACTTTTTCTTTTAAGTTTTTCCGCCTGATAAACTTGATGATTTGAACAGTTTAAACTCTTGGGTACAGATAATAGGTAATATCGATACCTGCCGACTGGGTTTTGAAGAGAGCTGAGCACATAACTCTGCTACTTTATGATCTGCTGAGGATTAGGGACTTCGGTCAACGCAATGCGGAGCACAGGTGGCACTCAGCATGGGACTCAGGTGTACGAGAGGGAGATGTTGATGGAGTGAGAGAGGGAGATAGATATGGAGAGGGGGAGCTAGAAATGTCCTTATCGCACGGCTTGTCAACATAACTCGAACAGCGAAGCGTGAAGTTGTTGACATTGATTAGGGTGAACTCTGAACTCGCCGACGTCGTCTGCACCTTGCCGGAGATAGGAAAAGAAGAGAGAGAGAGAGAGAGAGAGAGAGAGAGTGAAACAGAGGTTAAGGGTGAGGAAGATAGAGTCCACATATACACTTATATACTAGCTGAGTTATTGTTGCACATTTGTTGGCGATAAGCCGTCGAAATAAAGCAGCGTCTCTAACTCACGACTTGCCTCCGGTTGCTGCCACCAAACATCGCTGCTCTATTTTGCTGTTTTCTCTGTTTTTTGTTGTATTTTTTTCGTAATTCGGTTTAACATTTTAATGCCGTGTCATGGTAACTGCCCGCACGGCTGACCGACGGAACACATATTAGATAAATTAGCCGTAATTATATCCCAGCATAGGGTATTATGATTCTAATATCCCATTTGTAACTTCCGTACTTTGCTATTTATTCCACATAAATTTTACTTAGTACTAGATCCTAAGAAAAAGGTTAATAAGTTAAAGACGTAGGATATTAAAGCTAAAAATAAACAATAATTTAATAATAGTTTTATAAATTAAACTCTCTAAACATAACAAAAATTTAATTTAATGTTCAGCTTCATCTAATTATGAAATTACGATAATCTCTTAAGACAATAATTCCCAAAAATATATTGAATATTTGTATTTTAAAGAAAAGATTAATAAAACATAGAGAATTCTTTTCTTATAATACGATCTATAGAGCATATCAAAGTCGCTTCGAGTTCCAGCTAATTTCTTCTAACATGGTGTTTCATTTTGACTACGCTGACAAAAGTCTTTTAATTTTCGACCAAATGTTCTTTTCATGTTGAATTCTCAGACATTTTGGCCATAAGTTATGTGTCATGGCCAAGACGTGTAGACTTTGTTGGCCCAGACAGACGTCTTGGGGCAATGTGAGATGGACGAACAATCAGCATAAAGTAAAACTAAAACCTCATATCATTGTTAGGCGGGTGGCTCAAGTGGAACAAATTAATTTCGTTCGTTTTAATTATATTCTTTTTCTCCTCCTCCCTCTCCCTCTCTCTCTCTTACTCCTCCTTTCTCAATCTGTCTCTCTTTTTCTAGCGTTGTCAAGTTGTTATAATTCGAGTGCTATTAACTCGCATGCTGTTAGGATCAGTTTATGCTCGAATCATGGTTTAATTATTTAAATGAATCCACTTTTACATTTTACTTTTTCTCATCTATATAGAGAAGCTGCAATTCATGCACATCATCAAGAACTTAATGATGCCTCCTTCAAAGGATTTTTAACAATCATTCAAAATTGAATAAAGAGCATAAAGTTCAAGCATACATACAACAAATGTTACTTAAATCTAAAAAAAAATTATTATAGATATGATATGATAAATTGCTAATTTGGAAACCAAAAACCTAAAAATCTCTTAAAACTATAAATAAATACCCTTAATTTGCACAAAAAGCATAATGAATACAATGGTAATAACTTTAGTTAAATTTTAATACACACTACTTAAAAATTTAATAAAAAGGGTATATTGTATTCGTTGAAATGTATATAACAGGGAAAATAAAGCATCTCTCTTTGGTAATAAACGTTATCTATTATTATAAACTTTTATCTTACTTAAACGCAACAAGATCGGACAAATAGAAAGGTGGTAATGGCTGATTTAAGTGTCAAGCATTGTAAGTGCCTAAAAGTATGCAATAGTTTTTTTTTTAATATATTTAAATAAGTAACGGGTATACTATAGCCAGGAACTCGACTATATCGATTCTTGCTTGTTTTAAACTTATGCCAACCGTTTTTTAAGCTTTTAATATATTAGGAATTAAAATTGTTTTTTTATAGTTTACTGTATACTATACAGTCCAATTTCCATGCAAATTTTGTTAAGGTCCTTTAAGACATGATTTATGTTGTTTATGTTAAGTATGTCTAGGCCAATAGCTTGGACAGTTTTAGGCGCTAATAGCGCCTTTGGAAACGGATTGTGAATGCAATCGAGCTGAAGGTATTAGCGAATTATATTCGCTGCTGACGATAACAAAGGATTACAGAACTTTTTCACGCAGCCTTTCCGGGCGTATTCAACTGTTGACCCCATGACTTGTTGTTGTTGTTGTTGCTGTTGCTGTTGCTGTTGCTTGCGTGTGTGTCCACTTGAACCCGCTTCGAAATTCACATTCACACCCAGAACGAGAAAGAGAGAGGGAAAGAAACGACTTGTAACCTTTGCAGAATAACACAAGCGCACGCAATGTTTCCGTCGAGAACAAAAAGAGGAAGACGAACAATAAGAAGAAGAAGCAGAAGAAGAAGAAGAAGTGGAAGCACAAGGCCTGGATCCTGGTCCTGCTGGCCCCCGCCTCCTGCCAGTCTAAAGTGTCCAATCAAGTTTTTGAAATGAAACCTAAATAACATGTCATAATAAATAACCTTCAAGCGACCCAGCGAAATGGACACGACCACAGGCCCGGTCAGAGCGAGAATGAGTGAGAGAGAGTGGGCGAGAGAGGAAGAGAGTCAGGGACGGACGTTGCAAGGGACCGGGTAGTGTTGCAGGTAGTGGGGCCTTTTGGCCTGGCCGGAACTTGGGGCTCGCTGCACTGCACAAAAGACGAAAATCCAAAATTCTGTAATTACAACGTAAATCCAAAATGTCTCAACAGCACATACACACACAAGAAAACTTAATTCATATATCAAAAAGTTTGTCGGTCAGAGTCAGAGGGCTCAAGAGTAGCAATTTACGCGCAAGTAGCCCAGCTCCAAGTTGGAGTAATATATATATATATATATATGTACATGTGTATGTATTTATACTGTACAGTGTACACACAGTTTATAGGTCCCCCCAGGTTCCAGGTCTTGTGCTTTGTGCGGCGCCCCACGAAAGGCGCTCTCCGCTTGCGGTTGGGTTGGTCAGCCGCTCCCGCTTCAGCTCCCAGTCGGTCAGTCTTTTAGTCTTTCAGTCGTTCAGTCGGTCGAGCATTCTGTCGTGTCGAATGAGAAACACAGCAATTATGCAATTTGATAATACTTCATTCTCGGGTAATAAATATTAATTATTTTTGCGAATGTGATTTCATGTTCTTCGCATACTATACATACATACAAGTGTACATACATACTACATACATTCTCGCACTCACTGAGCGCTAGTTTAGGTTAGATTTATGGGACCCGCCTGCATGCGAATCAAATGAGACGTTTTCCTCTTCGCTCTCTCTTTCTCTCTCATGCTCTTTCCCTTTCAGTTCAGTTCGTTTCGTTAACTTGGCGATATATTTATGCTTGGACATGTGGGGATTTGCTTAAAGTTTTCCTCTTGTTATTTTTTTTCGTTTCATTTCGGGTTTCAATTTCCAAGGTGGCATTTTATTAAGCAATCCATAGTTACAATCACTTGGGAGCACTTTAAATCAAGCATATAGTCAAAGCTATGTTTTACCCAGTGAATCTCAATATTTTTTAATTTTACTTTGTTTTAGGGACCAAAAGAAAGTTTCTTAAAATAAAAAAAAGAAAGGTTTCAAAACCTACGTCTAAATTCTGTATGCAAGAATTGCAGAAAGAAACATGAAAATGGAACATGAAAAAGGCGACATGCCATTTACCAATATAAATGTCAGATAATGTTGTTATAAGTAATTAATTGAAAGGCAAAACGACAAGCGAATTGTAATGAAATGAAAATATGGTTAAGGAAAATCAGTTAACAAGCAAAACATATATATTTTGGGCTTTATATACTTCTATATTAGGGTGTCCCTTATTTGGTCAAAGTTAATATTTTTAAACGCATACGGGCTAGTTCTGTTCATTAGGTCCTAAAGCACTCAGAAATAAATTTTACCTCAATCGGAGCATTATAACCTGTGCCGACTTGGTTCTGGAAAAATTTCAATATTATATGGGACAAAAAAAAAAAAATTTTTTTTTTGAATTTTTTATTTTTTTATTTTGTTCATTAGGTCCTTAAGAACTCAAAACCAAGTTTTCACCTTGATCGGAGTACGATAACCCCTTCAAATTTGCATCGAAACATGAAAAACAGTATTTTAACACTGATTATACATTTTCCGATGATTTTTCATGTTTCAAAGCAAATTTGAAGGGGTTATCGTACTCCGATCAAGGTGAAAACTTGGTTTTGAGTTCTTTAGGACCTAATGAACAAAATAAAAAAATAAAAAATTAAAAAAAAAATTTTTTTTTTTTTTGTCCCATATAATATTGAAATTTTCCGATCCAAGTCGGCACGGGTTATAATACTCCGATTGAGGTAAAAATTTATTTCTGAGTGCTTTAGGACCTAATGAACAGAACTAGCCCGTATGCGTTTAAAAATATTGACTTTGACCAAATAAGGGACACCCTATTCTATATGGCATGCTATGTACTGTTATTTGTAGTCAACATGCATTGACATGAGTTTTGAACACATTTTATAAAAAAAGTCCTATATAAGCTTTCATAGGTCGCACCAGAAAGCTTCTTGCCTTTCTCCTCTCAAATCCCAACCGGCCCCAGCGAAAAGTTCCAGTTATTGTCGTGTTTCGTACATTCTCGGTAACTTCCAGGCCGTTACCTTTTATACCGTTTGCCCATCAGAAATCTCTCGTGCATAAGAAACATTTTAATTTTGAAAGGGACTGACTCCAATGGAAATTGCCATAATATCGTATCACACACACCGAAAGAGACAGACCGACAGAAAGAGAGAGAGAGAGAGACTCTGCCTTTACATAAATAAAAATAACACAGCAAGGCAAAGAAATGAAGAAAGTTAAATTGAATTGTGTTCGCTCAGGATATTTACTTGTATTTTCTTTCTTTTTCCACTCCCTCTTGCCTCCTTTCCTCATTCTCTTCCACATCCACATTCATTTTCCTCCTTGGCTTACCACAATTTCTGCTGTCCTTCTGCACTTGAGGCATAAGTGAAGGCAACTTTTTTCTGTTTTCTTTTCAGATTCTTTTCCTGCTTTTTTCCTTCTTTTTTCGGTAGGTGTAACACAACTGTCAAAGTTGTGGAAATTGTCGAATTGCCTGCAAGGAATAGTGCATGATTAAGTCTGGGCAACTGGGGGGCTGTAACTCTTTATAAGATCATCATTATTATCGATGTAAAGTGAACTTTATAATGATAATAAATATGTAGAAACATACATACTCGTTTATTCATGTATAACCCGAGGCGAGGTTAATTTCCTACGCACCACATAACCCAAATGACCAACCTGTCGCCAGTAAATGGGCTGCTGTCACGTCATCAGAGCCCGTGCTCTGGTCTCTGGTCTGGTCTACCATTACCATTATACGGTTAGCTCTGGTCTTGCTTTTGGTTTTGACTTTGTTTGTTTGCCCAAAAACCCATGTCAATGCTTCGCGGTCTACTCTTTGTAACAATCAATTTCCATATATTGTACATGTAGATACATTTATACACTGTGCGAGAAATTATAGGAATTTCGTACATAAAATATTGACAAACATTCAAATTTCTTAATCGATCGTATTGCATTTACGTTTCTTAAATTTAAATATTTTCGTAAATTCGAGTTTAAAAACTTTTTACCAACTTGTTCATTGAGTTCTTCCTGCGAAAAGCCTATTCGAACCTTAGTTCCAAACTTGTATATAGAATTTTCATTCTCAATTCTAGAATCTATATAAATACTTTTTTTAAGATTCTTAGTTTTATTTTGTTCTTTTATCAAGATTATTGGTTCTTGGTCAAAGAATTTTTAAGAGAGAATTTTTTTTATAATAAAAATTAAAAATAAGAGTTAGGGTTTAATTTTTATATAAAAATTGAAAAATAATAATTGTTTTTGATTTTTATCATTTAAATTAATTTCAATTTAATTAAAAATAATTTCATTATAAAAATTGAAAATAAAAGTTTATCCTCATTTCGAATTTGGCTATAAAAAATAACATATGTCTGTTTTTCCCACTCATCTAGGACGCTTTTTCCTGCTTTGATTTTTTTAAACTCATAACTATTATTCGCAGTCCCTGTTTTTCTCTCAGTGCATGTAGATTGCCTGCCCACCCACTTGTTTATGAGTTGATGTTGATATTCGTCGTGGTCACATTAAGCCATACGTCGCCATATTACATCGCGTCACGTCACGTCACGGCACATCATGTCAGCCAGTCAGTCAGTCAGACATAATGTCGCGTCAATGTACGAATACTCGAATACTCGTGCTAACTGCCCGCACTGACGAACTGTCAACTTACTGTCAATATCTCATGCTTGTCCGCTGTGCCTCATTTTTAGTTTAGTTCGCCGAGTTGGCAGCCCCCTTCTGCTACCATAAGTATACGCCATCTTGTTGATTTTCGGTCGGCGTCGTCGTGTGTGCATAAATTTATTCTTTGTGCTTTCTTGTTTGACTTTCCTACAAAATCCACTCCTCATCTGCTCTATTTCTCTCTACTAGTTGTTATTATTTGTCATGTGTTTGCGTTAATGTTATTTTTTAACACTCTCATTGCCCGTTATAGTCTCCGATTTGCAAAGCTATTGTAATGAGCCCCAATATTGAGACAGAACATTGGTATTTGAAGCACAACATAAAACACAAATATAATGTGTTAACTTTAGTTGGGGTGTCAACAATCTGTAGAATTGCCAACACATTTGCATGTTTGTCGATCTTATTTGGAACTTGACCTAATCTTATTTTACATCCAAATCAAAGAGAGCATAAAGACACTTTCCACAGTCCAAATGCTGCTGAGATCCATATAAAATAGAGCTCAACGCAGAGACTAACATCCACATAACGTCCACTTCATGGATGAACTGAAGCTTACATCCACATATAATCCAATACACATGAGAACCAGTGTTGCCAATTTAACTATTTTCCCGACAGATTTAGTGGGTTGCATTTGGCAAATGCGGGATAAATTGTAAAACAGCGGGTAGCGGGAATTTTATCTACATCAAAAAGAATTTTAGCTTTTTGAAAACATCTGGTAACTTCATGTATTTTTATGCTTTACGATGCACACTTAAACACTTTGTAGTATTTTTTCCATTTGAGTGTCAAAAAAATCGATAAGCCAAAAGAGCATTAAACTTTATCGTTTATAGCTATGAAATCAATTGAACCGAGCTTTATACCATAACTAACGAGGTATTTCACAATTTATGAATCGATCGCGATTGTAAGGTATAAATGCCTAAACTATATACAGTGGTCCACTAATGTCTTCGTACCCCCTAACTTTGTCAAATTTTTGTAATATTTTTTAATTTAATCATATATTCATTTAAATTCCGTTTGAATGATGCAAAAATTTCCCTAACCCATTAAGTACCCATGGAAAATTTTTAAATTTGTTTTTAAAAGTGTATGTTTTAACTTTTTTCCTCGGTCCCAAACAAAAAATATTTAAATGCAAAAAAATTCTTAAAACAATTCTAAGAGTGATTGAAACAAATTTTAAAAATAACTTCGCTAGTATTTTTTATGATTTTTTGAAAATTGCTAAAAAGCCACTTTTTGTATGAGAAGGAGGAAAAAGGGGTTAAAATAGTAATATTTAGCAAATTTTAAAAAGTCATGAAAAAATATTAGCGAAGAGATTTTTCCATTTTTTTTTGCATTCTTTCCTAGAATTGTTTGAAGAATTTTTTTGCATAAAAATATTCCAAAAACACTGGATTGAATCAATAAAAATATCGTTTTACTACTCTAGCGTTTTTTTTAGCTATCAACAAATTTGTTTAAGCTATTTTCAGCTATTTTCAAAGGCTATTTTGGCTTTTTCATGTCCCGAAGAGTTGGCAACACTGATGAGAACTGAAGAAGTCATCCACATAAGATCCACAATCAGCCTCTAGGCAAACGCTCGCTGTCATTTGGTCTGTGGAACAATTGAATGTGGATCCTATATTGGAGAGACAGAGAGAAAGGGAGTAAGTCTGAGTTGGATCTAATTTTAACTTGAATGTACTTTAATTCGCTTCAAGTTTTTTTTCAAGCTCAGACACTCTGTGTATATATATAGTATGTGTGTGAGTAAATTATCAAAGCTGTGGACAGTTGAAATACGATTGTGGATAGCGCGTTCAGGAAGAAGGAAGCGTTTTATGCCCGCACAAAATGCCAGCAAATGCATTCGGAAGCGGAAGAGGCAACGTTGCGGCATTTGAGAAACAGCTGAAATTTCTTTCTTTCCGCTTGTCGCAGGCAGCTGTCGCGGCAGAGACTAGAGAGAGGGACGGGGAGAGGGAGGGGAGAGCGGGAGAGAGTGAGAGTGAGATAGGATATGGCAGCCTGGGGGCATATTGAGTGGTTGATTGCTTTAATGAACGCCTCAATGCCGACAACTTGTTAGCGGCAAGGACATTTTGTCCTGCCCGGCAGATGTCCTAGTCGCATTCCCATTTGTCGCATGCCATTCCCCGTTCCCTGATCCCCACTCTCCATTCTCTCAGATTCCATTCCGTCGCGGTATTCGCTGATTTGTGATGCTTATATTTTGTTCTGCTTACGAGTATGCTTAAAAGCCAATTGATTAATGGTATTCCACAAGCAAAATTTGTGTAAGCACACTTTTGTTTTGTACCCTTAGGGAGGGTATTATAATTATGTCATACAATTTGAATGGCCGCATTGATAAAAATATTCTAAATATATTAAATTCTTTTAATTTCGTCTGATTACTATCACATAAATTAACATAAATTTTTTCTAATATTTAAATAGAAAGTCTATTTTAAAACGAAAATTCTCTTAATAAATTGTTATATCAGTCTGTTAGGGTATTTAACTGTTGACACACTAAAGCCAACTTACTTTTGCTTGTATTGAATTCTTTAACATTACATTCCCTTTAGGGAGAATCGTACTTATTTTGAGGCCTAGACCTTGAGGCAATCACAAGACAATATTGTAAGGAATTGATGTTATGGAATGAAACTCAATATGTGGATTTATTTGAAAGGCCAAGGGCAATGCTTAATTAGGTTACTTTCGCTTAGGTTTCGGGCATAATTAGAGCCTGAGGAGTTTTGAGCAGATTTCGAAGGAATCGAAGGATGCGGCGAAAAGCCCGTGCCCGATTTCAATTTAGGGTCGGGTCGAATGTGTCGAGTGAAAATCAAATTATTTTAATGATACACAAATTGATACTTTGAGACAAAATAACAAACCAAATGAAAATTGCTGCCAGCATTTTGCGACTACTTTTCCAGCTGCAGCGTAACGTTGGTAGCAAATGGGAACCAAAGTAAGACAGCATCGAAAGCAACAGAGACAGAGGCAGGCGAAAGAGGGCGATAGAGACGGAGAGGGAGAAAATTCCAAGAAAGCAACGCTGCGATGAAAATTAAGTGAAAATTGGATTCTATACATTTTGTTCTTTTTTGATTATTTTTATTTTGCTTTTGTTCCTTTATTCTTTTCCGCTTTTCTTCTTTTTTTTATTTTTATTATTTTTCTGCTCATTTTCATGTTGGGCAAATTGAGTTGGGGCTGGGGTAGGGTCAGAGGGAGGGGGGATGGGTCGAGTGGAGTGTTTAATACCTGAAGCGTGTGCAATTGCTATTATTATGCAAATTTTCCTTTTCATTGCATGCGTGTATTTTCTTTGCTCTGCTTTCATCCACGTAATTTAAATAAGGTTCCCAAAGGTCGCGACAATAATGAGAGACAATTGAAATGTCAATAATATGCAATTGTCTGTAAGGGAGAGAATTCCATTTGGTTAAGAGTTAAGCGTTAGTTTGTCTAGAACTAGGGGTTGCATCCAGCTTGAAAGTGATTCCACTTCAATTCGCTTTAAATATTGTAGCATATATATTTAAAATTAGTTTTTCAATCAATTACTTGATTTATCTATGGCCAAGTTTATCAAAGTTTTTGGATAAGCAACTATTTTGGGCTTCACATCACATTCAAAATGAAATTGACTTGTCAGCTTTTCCCCCCAAACTACGCAGAATTTTCGCATAGCTCAAATTAGTTTTCCAGCCTGCGAGCGTAGAACAAACACAAACTGAAAACCGAAAACTCCTAAAGATGATAATTTAAATAAAGTTAGAAACTTTGCAGACGTATGCATACTATATATATATGTATATGCAAAGATACATACGAGTATTAACCAAAATGTTGCTTAAAAGCCAAACCTCAAAATCTTCAGTCGCCGTTGGGTAAGGAATGAACTGAAAGTCCTTTATAGATACGATGCCACATTTCTACAGGCTCTGCAAACAGATAAACAAACAAACAAACAAACAACCAAACAACAATAACACTACAATGGTTGACTGAATGCATGAAATCTTGACCAGAGGCAACGGTAAAGCAAATATGCTGAAAAGGGCATGAGGTGATAGCAGACATGAGGTGAGTGGAGAGTGAAATGTGGAGAGAGTGAAGGGCGCTTTCGTGTTTATCAAAAGCCACAGGGCATTAATTACGCATACGCAACGTTGGCCAGACATCCAGAGCTATCCACATTTCACATCCTTAACGATTGTTGCCAGTCGTCGTCGTCGTCAGTTTCAGCAATTTTCGTCTGTCTGTGCGAGAGGGGGTTGAGTTTGGGGGAGGACAGAGGGCGGAGGTCGGTGATTTTCGGTCCGTTAACTGGGCTCCATCACATGCAGGTACTACGTGGAATGAGTAAATTAAAATGATGAGCAAACCCGTTGACTTTTTGAATGCCCAGGGTTCATTTTAATTAAGTAAGCAAATCGATAAAATCCTTCTTATATAATATAAGCAAGAATATCTGATATGTGTGCATGGAAACTCGCATTGAAACTACTGACAACTTTAAAAATTTTATTTAATGTGGCTTGAAAAGAAGATTTAACTGCACTGTAATATGTTCAGATTCATACAAAACTAAAATCAGTAAATGTACAAATTGAAATTTGCTAAAAGAGCTGAATTGAATCATCTAAAATATCTCTAGGCAGTGAATTTTAACTTATATGTAATATAGAATAAATATTATTATATATTTTATTAGAAATATAATGAAATAAGTCTGGAGAAGAGCATCCAATATTCGATCAATCCATTGTGTATCAATCCCAATGTGCGAATAGTTTAAAAGTTATATTGGTCAGGGTATTTTCTAGTCAATCAATCAATTAATCTTCATTAGTTTATTAAAAATATCAAATTTTGGGCACACTACAAAAAGTTACGTAAGGAAATGTCGAGTATACCCGCTGCCCATAAATATAGATAGGGTATT
The DNA here is from genome assembly GCA_037043495.1 of Drosophila recens. Lineage (NCBI taxonomy): Eukaryota > Metazoa > Arthropoda > Insecta > Diptera > Drosophilidae > Drosophila > Drosophila recens. The sequence goes on along the minus strand of JBAMBJ010001885.1, from coordinate 9,849 downwards.
CAATATAAAGACCAAAGTGCGTGCATATGTACATATATGAAAGTTTTGATAGTATTCAAGCTGAGCTGAGCCAACGGAAGCGGAAGTCAATTTCTGTGTTATATAGAAATTGAAATGAAAATGAAAATACGAGTAACAAGAAAATGAGAAAAGTTCGCCGAGCATGAAAGAAAATGTTGCAGAAAATACTTCTCGTACATTGAAGTGATGACATAAAGTATATATTATATATACGAAAAATATATATATATACAGCTGCATAGTTGGACAGAAACAGGAAGAGGAAGAGGAAAAGGAATAGAGCGCAAGGTCGCACTTCAAACTCAAATTGTGCTGCCTTTTTGTTTGACATTATCGAAGGATGTGGCTCGTACTTGTTGTTGTTGTTGTTGTTGTTGTTGTTGTTATTGTTACTGCTGTCAAGTCTTCAGTTTGCATTGCCAGCAGCAAGAGCTGGGAGAGAGCTGAGAGATACAGAAATACAGAGATGCAGGATATCGTATTATCAAAAGAAATAAAAAGCACTTTTGTCCCCAGCGACGATGCGGGCAACGTAAACAAGAACGAATGTTCCCCGAAAAAAGCGCGCTTTGATCTGCCGCCAGGACTCATAGCTTCCAGATGTCCAGATGTCAGGCCAGGACCTGAAGTGGGAGCTTTAAGCGGACATTGAACCGAGACAGCGCCTGGATAAGCATTGTTCCCGGGAGACGATGACGATGTGACGGGAGCAAGTTACTCAATTACCCAAGTGTCCAGTCGAGCTTATCAGTTATTGTTGTTGTAGTTGGAGCAGCGATGGAATATGGCTGGCGTTTTATGGCTGAACATTCAGTGGAGCTGAGGTTGAGGTCCTGCCCAGGAATTTGCTTTGTTGTTGCTGCCTCGCTTGCTTTGATTAAATGTCAAAACAATTGCGCGCTGCAGCATAATCAAAGCTCTGCTTGCGTAATTGCCCAATGAAGCGCAACTTGCACGGGGCAACAACACAGCGCACAGCACACAAAACAAGCAAAACAATGTAAAATAAAATAAAATTAAAATAACATAACATAAGAGAGAAAGAGGGAGAGAGAGGGAAGCAAAACACAGCGCGGTCCATAGATACTAGACAAATTGGTAGGGTAATCGACACTGCAGACTCTGCAGACAGAGTAGGAGGATGAGGATGCGGATGAGGACGAGAATGGAAGTGAGCTACGGGCGGGATTTAAATATTTACAGAGCGAATTCGTTGTGAATGTATTAAGCATTTTTTTGCGAAATGAATCTCGATTGCACTCTCCCACACATGCGTTTGCACTTCTCCACACTTTTCTGCGTGGCAAATATATTTTATTATTTTATTTTTTCGCATATAATATTTCCAGCTATGCCAATTATTTTGCATATTTTCCGCAAATTGAGTGTACTACATGCAATGCATTTTAAATACTTATTTTTCCACATTCATCACTTTAAAATTCCTTATATATCAGTTCACATACTTTAATGATTATTATCTAATATATGATATAATTGTGTTTCATTTTATAGATTTATTACCGCAATTCTATTAATATTCCATCAAAGCACTTTGTCAACAATTGATGTAAATATTGTAACTAAGTTAAATAGTATCAACAATTATTTATCTTTTAGAATAAATGACTGGAAGTTGCTTAAGTAATTAAAAAACTTTTGCGACTCAAGTCAACCCTCAAGATTTGCACTTAATTTGATTTCTCAATTATTTTTTGAACAGTGATGAAAAATTGTTTACTGGAAATACTTGAACCAGTGAATAAGTAAATAAGAATTAAAAAAAAATGTGTGTATTTAAAATAGCCAAAAAATATGGGTGAAATATGAAAAAATTAATGCATAAATATTCAAATGAAAATCCTCACGGCGGAGGCAAGGCGAACAAATCAGCGTCAGGATGAGGGAAGGCAAATCAAATTATGGATAATTTATACATACAATTTCCAGTGGACTGCTGTTGCTCCTGGTCTCTCCTGGTCTGGCTGCTGTTCCTGTTTCTGTTCCTGTTTCGGCTGCAGGATCGCTGGACCAAGTCAAGGAGCTGCTGCTGCGGCGGAAACTGGCCGACGTTGGCTTCACTTCTGCCGCTTGATTGAAACTCATTTATCATCATAAATTAGTCGGAGTTGGGGCTACGGAATGTAGCACGAAATCAAGGAAAAGATTCATCATGCGCCTGCCTGCCAGTGTTGTGGGCGTGGCAGTCAGCTGGGCAGCGCCATGTAATCCTGCTCAGATTGAAAATTAATGAGGTCATCACGCTGCACACACACACAGAGACAAAAAGAGAGACAGTAAGAGACAGTAAGAGAGAGAGAGTGGGAGATACACACACATACTTAGATAATTTTGCTAGCTGTAAAATCAGCGACTACAAAAATTATCCAGCATCGCATATTTCTTGTCTATTGTTGATTCTTTTTCCATACACAATTCAGTGGAATATGAATCACCATAACAACAACAACAAGGGCAACACCACCATCACCTCCTCTCAACCCTCCACCCAGGGCTTGAGGCTCAAGTCAACGCTAATGATTATACACTATCCTCAAGTAGGGTATGTTAGACTTGCACTCCATTTACAACAGTTCAACAGATGATATGTACAATAAAATCTCAAAGTATAACAAATTTAAAAAGTAATTACTATTATCAACTAGAGTAACGAAAAGTCGAATATTGCTTATAATCTTGTAACAAGATTTAGCTCTGATAGCATTATCTAAAATATTCTTCAAGAAATATTGGTATAAATAGTGACATATTTTACAATTTATTTTTTAATTTATTTAGAATTTATATTTAGTTATTTCTATAAAGACTGGCTAGTTTTATTTGCAGGGTATTAGAGAGTCGCATATTGTCAATATTCTCTACTTTGCTCTTATCTCTGGCTATTGTTTGGAGGTGTGTTTATTGCCCCACACTTGTCTCTTGTCTCGAGTGGACGAAAGTCACCCTCCTCCCTCACATCTCCTCCCTCTCCTCCTCATTTTCCCCTTACTTGCCACTAAAAATGAACGGCGTTGGAATAAAAATTAAATGTGGACACTTGGACTTGGGGTTGGGGTTGTTTCCCGGGGGTTTGTGGGATCCGAGGGGTTGCTGTGTGGCAGCAACTTACATAAATCAAAATTCTGCACATTTAGGGCATTTAGGCATTTTAATTTCTTACAATTTTTTTTATTTTTTTTCTTTTCACGCCGAAATGCAAATAAGATGATAAGGAATGTCTTTCATTTGGAGTCGCCATTGTTCAGTTGACTGTAATTATGTGAGCCATTCAAGGCGAGCACAATAAATAAAGCGTTTGCTCTAATCTCAAGTTGAACTATCAGCTCAAGTGTTTATTTGTACTCTGTGTGAAGAAAAGTTTGAGGAGGTTTTTTAATAGATTATTGTAAATGATTTTTATCTAATAATTCAGGCCATATTTGTATTTTTTTGTAGAAAGATTATATAGGTTTAATAATAAAGTAACATATAAAATATAAAAATAATCTACTTTAAAAATACAACTAAACTACATATATTAAATAAATATGTATTCAGGTATGCTTCTGTCTCTGACCTTAAATGCGTGGCCAGAAATCTGTTTACAGATACTGCAATTTATTTAAATAATCTAGCAATAATTCAAATTGCCAGAAAAAGCCGGTGACAAAAAAGGCATTACGAAAATGCCCCGAAAAATGTTAACCCTTTTCAACAAGAAAATAAAATTGTTGATGCAGCCATTTGCAATCAATTGAATGTGTGTGTTTATATAGATATACATGTATATATAGCTGATAATTTATTGCTTTTACATTTTGCCCAGTTGCTGGACAGTTGCTGGCAAGGTAATTATTATCTTTTGGCCAACGTGGCGCATACGTAATGAATGGCCGGTTTAAACGGTTTAAGGTTATGTGACATTTTTTAAGCAACGCCATCTCAACACCATTTCTCTCTATCTCTCTCTCTCTGTTCCATTTTCCATTTTCCACTTCACATTTATGCAATTCTTTTGCCAACAATTTATGGCTTTGACCTTTAAGTGTCGCAAGGGAAACATTTTCATTGCTCTCATTTCATTTAATCTCCTTCTTCATAGCTTAAAGAGATTTAAATTCCAACTGCATTTATGCAGTCAATATACCCAATACACTCAGTGTATATTTTTATAATCAAACTCAGCAGCTTTTGTCATTTCTGTAATTTCACATTCCAGCTGAGATTACATAATTGATTGAATCAAATATAATTCTTAGACTCTTAGTAAATTATTTTAATTGGAATTTTGTTGAATTTTCTCTGATTCTATTTGTGTTTTGAGTAAAAATGAGTTTGCCGCGTGTTTTCTTTGAGATAAGCGCTGATGGAGAGAAACTCGGACGCATTGTGATGGAGCTGCGCTCGGATGTTGTGCCCAAGACGGCGGAGAACTTCCGCGCTCTGTGCACCGGAGAGAAGGGTTATGGCTACAAGGGATCTCCCTTCCATCGGGTCATTCCCAATTTCATGTGCCAGGGTGGCGATTTCACCAATCAGAACGGCACAGGCGGACGTTCCATCTACGGCAACAAGTTTCCCGACGAGAACTTCGAGTTGAAGCACACGGGACCGGGAATTCTTTCGATGGCCAATGCTGGACCCAATACAAATGGATCTCAGTTCTTTATATGCACCTCAAAGACGACATGGCTGGACAATAGACACGTTGTCTTCGGCAAAGTTATGGACGGCATGGATGTGGTGCGAAAGATCGAGTCAATGGGTTCGAATTCGGGCACCACCAGCAAGAAGATACTGATTGATGAGTGTGGAGATGTTTAGTAAGGAAAATAAAGCATATATATTATAGAGAGGGAATTCGAACAACATATTTTAGACTCGTTTCGGTTTGCTTGGTCGAATTTCTTCAGGCATATTCCAGACATGCGAAGTTGTCGTTCTCAGCATCGAGCGACTTGCCAACAAGCGAGATCTCTCATGTCTCTGGTCCCTATCTTCGTCTGTACATTCCACCAGCAAGTTGTCCAGAGCTGTTGAACCTGGAATGTATTCGCCCAGTAAACGGGTCGAGTGCTTGCCGTCAGAGTAGACAATGGGCCGGTTCATAAACTTCCTGCAGATGACTTCTTCGGCCTCGCTGTCCTCGGAGACATGGGCGGAGAGAACGTCCTCGGCTTTGGCCACATCTATGGGATAAATATTAAGCTTGGCTATGTGATTGTAGCCATAGTCGGTTATCTTATGTCCCGCCACACGATTGGCAAACTGCACGGCATCCGACAGATTCATTTCCCGGATGTAGGTGGCATAGATGAAGGCGGCCGTGAAGACGGCACCTGCCCCATGGGTGTCCACCACTCGCTTGGCAATATACGGAGGCATTTCGTGGTAGACTCCCGCTCCTGTCAGACACCCCGCTCCCAGGGGACCCCAGGAGCAATTGAAGCACGGTCTGTGCGCCTTAATGGAGCGTGGCAAGCGCAGATCGGCGTCCAGTTGGTGGCAGGTTTCCCTGGCCGATCGCCAGCCGAGTTGCATGGCCAGTTGCCTGGAGAAGAGCACATAGTCGACCATGTCGAAGAGATCCCTGTTCTCCCTATAGCACGAGCTCACCCGCAGGGACATCAAAATGCGCTCCTGTTTGTCATTATTATAATCTAAGACGGCCCGCATCATTTGAACCGTTTCACGGACATTTCGAGCCTCAAAGTGAACCCAACCAAAGATGCTGAGATCGAGTTTCTGAAAGTCTTGGAAGCTGCAATAGGGAAAGTTGCGATTGCAGTGAACGACGGCACGTAGGCCCGTCTTCTTGGCCACCATGATGGTGGAGAAGCCCGGATCCTCATCCGTTTTGGGACAGTGCTGCATCTCAATGCCCCTGCCCTGCATCTCCGTGATGATCGCATTAATCAGCTGCGATCGACTCAGCATCCCAAGGAACTCGGACTGGGCGCTCAACAGGCTGAGGACAAAGCTCACGATGCTCGAGTGTCCTCCGCGTTGCCAATGCACTTTCAGACAGCTTTGATCCACGCCCTCCTCGGGCAAATTGTCGCACAACGTAATCAAGTCCATCGACAGGCTGCCCACACATAACACGGGCTTCGTGACGCTCAACGCGCAATATTGATTCATGGTTCGATCTCGAATTCGAGTTCTCAAAGATTTTCTCTAATCTGGAAATATTTATTTATTTATTGACATAATTTTGATTGGTTGCCTGCCGAAAATGAATGCCAAATGAAATTGAGAATTATAATTATTGTTTATGTTTGTTTGTTTATCTTTCTGCTCTCTTTTCTTTTAGTTTAAATAGACCTTTACTTATATTCAATATTAAATTCAGTCAGACTAAAAACGTCGGCGGTGCTACAGTCGAGCGGTACTCGACTGTCGGAGACCCCGTACTAATTATAAAGATATCTCAAACAAAAAAAAGATTTTCATAATAAGACTTTAATTGGACTGATCGTTCTTATGGCAGCTATATGATATAGTAATCCGATTTCAATTAAATTTGGTCAGTATGTATGGGACCATCTTTTATACATATTCTGTCAGTTTGGTTGAAATATCTCAAACAGCAAAAAGTTTTTTCATACTAAGACTTGATTTTCAACAGATTTTTCCTATGGGAGCTATATGATATAGTGGTCCGATCCAAAATCTAAAACAAACTCGATCTGCTTGTAATATAGACGAATCTACATACCAAGTTTGGAGTCTCTAGCTCTTATAGTCTCTGAGATCTATGCGTCAATATAGACGGACAGACGGACATGGCTATATCGACTCGGCTGTTGATGCTGATTAAGAATATATATACTTTATGGGGTCTGCCACGCCTCCTTCTGCCTGTTACGCACATTTTTTTTGACAAAGTTAATAGACCCCTTTACTTTTTTAAAGTACGGGGTCTAAAAACAGAATCATATTTTAAGCAGCAAAAAACCATTTGTAATGATATACAATTTTATTTGTATGTATTTTATATAGGTTTTTGTCATCGAAGGGATTAACTATATTAGAACAAGTAGGTTTTTACTATGAATACTGTTTGTCTTTCATCTATTGTTTAATTTAAAATTTAATAAGTGTTTTCAACTTTGAATATTATAATAACAAAATATACAAGGAATGCAATTTTAAAAGCGACTCATCGAAGGAAGCTTAATATTGCTCATCCTACGTGTCTATTCAATATTCTAGGTGAATCCCTAGTAGGCTTTGTTTTTTCTTTAATTCAACATTAGGCAGCTTCTTCTGTTGTTTTACCATTCGGGCAAAGGTTTTGCACTTGAACAGACCTATTAAAATATATATTAATTTTATTTATTTTCAAACATCGAAATCGGTAAATAGTCTTCAAGTTTAACATCAACATTTTTACCAACAATTATTTTTTGTTTTTAATAAAGAACTGGCGTTTCTACGCACATTGTGTACCGAAGTGAAAATGGCCCTGCCACGTGTGTATTTCGACATCAATGCCGGAGGGGAGAAACTCGGACGCATTGTGATGGAGCTGCGCTCGGATGTTGTGCCCAAGACGGCGGAGAACTTCCGCGCTCTGTGCACCGGAGAGAAGGGCTATGGCTACAAGGGATCTCCCTTCCATCGGGTCATTCCCAATTTCATGTGCCAGGGTGGCGATTTCACCAATCAGAACGGCACAGGCGGACGTTCCATCTATGGCAACAAGTTTCCCGACGAGAACTTTCAGCTAAAACATACGGGACCGGGTACATTGTCCATGGCAAATGCGGGACCAAATACAAATGGATCCCAGTTCTTTATATGCACTGAGAAGACGACTTGGTTGGACAACAAACATGTCGTCTTCGGTCGAGTCGTTGAGGGCATGGATATCATTCGAAAGGTCGAGAGCTTTGGCTCCAACAACGGCTCAACTACGAAGAAGGTTGTTATCGAGGACTGTGGTGGCATGTAAATTAAGTAAATGAATTATAAGTTCAATTCGACTTGAAATAAAGAATGTAATGCGAGCATTGAAATAATGTCTGAATTATTATTTCGCTTTGAGATTTATTTGGGATGGTTCTTCATTAAATTCGAATATTCTGATTTGGATATTATTTTTTTGTATTTTCTAGCACCTTTTCCTGTCGTGTCATTTCACAGAGCTCAAATTCCAAATTATTTAGTGTATTATAAGGTAATTGAAAATCTTGGAAAATGGACAGATGCGATAACCGCTTAAGCTGGGCGGCGGGCAAAAAAAAGGTGTTGTGTGTGGGCAACGCTGTCATCGATTGCATTTCGATGGTGCGTAGGTTTCCCAAGGTGATGAGAACGGAGCGATCGATCAAGGGATATTTTCAGAGGGGAGGACATGCGGCGAATACGGCCACCGTATTGAGGAATCTCGGAATGAGTGTGGAACTATTTAGCTTGCTGAGTAACAATCCGATGTTTCGGCTACTTTTGGATGACATGCGAGTGCGTGGAATTGAAATTGACAACTGTCCCCGCTGCGAGAAGCCTCCGCCCTTCTCTTCGGTCATTTTATCCAAGGCATCGAAGACTTGCACCATTACCAATTGCTCTTCGTTGTTTCCCTATGTAACGCTGGAGGATTTTCAGAAACTGGATCTCAGCAAATACGGTTGGATTCACTTCAAGGGCATCCATCCGGAGGTGACGGTGGAAATGATGAAGCTGGTGGCAGCCTACAACGAGGAGCATGACGAGAAGATCCTTATATCTATGGATGTGAATGCAAACCTGAACGACATCTTCCCGCTGACCAACTACTGTGACTATGTCTTCTTCTCCAAGCAGCTGGGTTTCGAGCATGGCTGGAACCAACCCAGAGATGCCTGCAAGATCATCGATCAAATGCTGCGCCAACGATGCGGCATCAATCTGAAGCGTCCCTTTGTCGTCTTCCTGTGGGGAGATCGCGGTGCCGGACTCCTGGACTGCAACTGCAGCTACTCCCGATCCCATGCCGTTAAGCAGCGACGCATTGTGGACTCCCTGGGTGCCGGGGAAGCCTTCGTGGGCTCCTTCATCTATGCCGTCTACGTGAGGCAGAGGACCAACTCCGCCGCCGCCGACTTCGCCAATCGCATGGCCAGCCACAAGTGCCGAAGGGCCGGCTACGATCACATGGCCGACATTCTAGTTGCACCTGTCCTATAAATAAATAAAAAGATATTAGCACATATGTTTTATTTATTTTATTTTATTTTATTTATTTTAATTTATTTATTTATTTTATTTACTTTATTTTATTTTATTTATATTACTTATTTTTTTTAACTTATTTATTTATTTTTTATTTATTTGTATAATTCTTTATCTATTTTTCAATTTACTAATTTACCTATTTATTTGTTTGTCTATTTATCTATAGATATATTTATCTATTCATCTATTAATCTATTAATCTATTTATCTATTTGTCTGTTTATCTATTAACTTATTTATCTCTTTATCTATTAATCTATTTATTATTTATTTATTTATTCGTGGATTGTCGTGTACAGTGATATTTCAAATTAATTTGAAATTGTGGTTTAACAATCATAATTTTTAATCTAGTTAAAAAAAAGGTTCAACCGCATTTATCATCCAGGTTGTATTCTAAAGTATGTTTTTAAATTTTAATTCAAAAATTCCAACTTAGTTCAAGCACATTTTCCCTCACACTATCAATTAAAGCTCTGTTCTCTGAACAGCTTCAAGTTGCAGCTTTTATAGCTGAGCTTTCTGTGTGATTGTGTGCTTAATTGTGCCATGATTAATTCCACAGCCAGCCATAAAGACCAGAAATAAATGTAACAACTTACACACTTA